>JAIPMN010045644.1:50989-73047 GCA_020650975.1 Apostichopus californicus | reverse complement strand
TTTGAAGGACCGCTGCTGCCTTCTTCCAGTTTCTGTTGAGTATGATCAAGGTTAAACAAATTAAATACATGTTCATATTTCATCCAATAGCACCAGCACCAAAAAAAAATGAATCCAACACTGATATAAACAACATGATAACAGAAGGCCTCTCCATAATAAAATATAAATTTCAAACCTGGGCATCCATTAGAAAGCCAAGGAAAACAGGATCTGCTCTAGATATAACTCAAGATCAGTCATCTAGCTGACAACGTTTGAATTCTTAAGTGATAATTTATGGTTTCTGACATTTTAAATGATATTTTAATAACAAAAATTAGAATTTACTCAGGATATTGTAAAAGCAAGTCTTGTGTAGTGGAATCTCTTAGCTGTAGCTGCAAAAACAAAAGAAACAAACATACAGACAATTTGAACACACAATGATTGCTTTGGAATCCACAAACCTTTCCTTCATCTTCTCTTCTTTACTGGACCCCTTCCCTCCAGTGCCAAAGAGCAGTGCCTTGTGAGTGGCGACAAACTCCACTAAAGTGAGTGTTTCCACCTCCGAGAAATCTGTGCACCGTTTTCGCTTTTCCTGAAGAGGAATATTTTTTGGTGAAAATTAGGGCAATAAGATACAATGAGTGCTCTTCTGATTTGACCACTCACTGTAATACTGACATACGACATCTTAGTCATAGTACTAGCACAGTGAGTAGCGGTGTAATGTTAGTATAATTGTTAATGTCAGGTTAGGTCTATCCAACTAGGTTAGGCCTTATTTCTTATGGGACTGACATACACGTTCAACAGCCCACTCTGTACAAGCCTAATACTAATACTGCATTCATGTATATAGGCTTGGCATACATGAACATGCATGGCGACAAAAGGTTAGTAGGTCTAGGCTACTACTAGGCCCACATCGCAGGCACAGTAGCCACTGACGCGATAGCCTACATAAGCCTAGGTCCATAGACTAGCTTTTGGCTTTGTAAAGTTGTAGCATATAGACTATATAGCAGTAGGCCTATAACTAAGCCTACGTAGGCTAGTATAGTATCAGTAGTAACTTGAAACATGTCAGGATCTACCTTAAGACTGTAATGCTAGCACATACTATCTTAGCCCTTGAAGAGGACTGTAGTGTGGGTTCCTCGCGATTAGCGTTGGCGGCTTCCTGACTCGGATTTGGAAAACATAAAGCATAGCACTTCGTTGGCCTAGTCTAGGCCTTATACTAGTTATACTGATAATTGCTAACACTTGGCCTATGCTTGAATTACGGTTAAACTAGTGCTAAATATGGTTACTAGGCTATTTGGTCCCATTACGTCTGCACTGTAGCCTATTAATAACAACGGAGGAGACAACTTTATGTCTTGATAACTGCATGAGAAAACTCTCCGTCTATTTGACGTCAACATATAAATATTACATAAGTTTTGGCCAAATATTGTGATTATAAAAGGCATTTTACTTGGCATTTACCTTTCCCATTCTTGCAATTGTAAAGTTCGTTCGTGCGATGAACTGTTAAAACTTTTCGCGGTCAAAGGTCACAGCCTCGTTCATGTCAACAAAAATTAAATGTACGCATCTTAAGATGCGTCTTAGTGAAGAACAGTTTTGTGAAACCGAGATCCAAACAGTACTTTACTAAGACGCATCTTAGTGTAAGTCGAGTCCGCGGAGCACTAAGTCCTGTGTGCGTAAGTCGAGTTTAGTGAAACAGGCCCCTGGTTAAGTTCATTCCATGAATGTATGTTATCATTCCTGTTCCTAAAACTATATATATATATGATACCAAATAACCTATGTTAAGTTCATTAAAGTGTATTGTACCATTGCATGATATTGAGAGATAGTGTTCTATGAATGACATTTAAGGTGAAGGTTATAGTGTTATTGTTATATGAGGTGGTATATGTAATTTACATTTATGTTGTGACTTTACCATAGTACTATCATTCATGTTTAAAGATACTTTCAGTTGTGACATGAGAATGTAATTTTGATGTTCTTGTTGATGTTCTTATTTCATACTATTCATTTTGCGGTTATTCATTCTTATATTGTATTTGTGTTGATGTTATTGACATTTCATAGATTGGTTATTGTCTAATAGGATGCTATTTCAGATTGCGTATTTAGGGCAAGTATTAATATTATATTACATTATGGTACCTGTTCTTTAGCCTATTCTCATGTACATTTATTTCACCTATTTCAGAAGCTCTTTTTCCTCCCTTACTAAATACAAAGAAGACGTTAACGTTATATCAGAGTGTCGCCTTTATTGTTGTCACTGATCTTTACCGACGGGCTTTCCCATTACCTCCCTCTCCCGTTTGGCCGCGTCCCAACAGTAGTAAGTATTACCAAACTTTACAAAGGAAAGGGGGCACCAGAAATTCGAAGTTTTAGAATGTGGGTTGTTTATCATTCCAGACAAAGTTTCCTTGGGCGCATGACTAGATGGGTTGGTTCAGTGTGTGCTGTGGTCAAGGAATTTTGGAAATAAAATGCAGCAGAACCACAGAGCAACCAGGAGCACAAAACTGTGCCTTTTTAGCTGAAAATGAAAGCGGTCTTCCAAAGTTGAAAATGAGCCAGGCATACTACCTCCAAGTTCAGGCTCAGCTAAAGGCTACAGCAAGACAGTGGTGTGATTTTTTTTTTACACTCCACACGGACTTGATATGGAGAGAATTTTTGTTGACAGCTGTATGTGCAGAAATAGAGGATTTTGTTTTTAAGTACATGGTGCCTGAACTTGTGTTTCGTAAGATCCTATACTCCCTGTCACAGTCTCCTCCTGATCCTTCACCAACTCCTGCTTCTTCACCAATGCCAACCGAAAATTTGTCACAAGCAAAGCACAAGCTCCCTACCGATGATGTCAGGAAACAGAAAAGACAGAAAGCAAAGAAGACACAAGCAAAACCATTTTGTTTGTGTTCATTGGGCAGCAAAGAGTGTATTGATGAGAAAAAACAGAAATTAAGGACAATAGCATTGGATGTAACACTTGTGGTTCTTGGTTCCATTGGCCTTGTGTTAATGTTAGAGAGACACCACTTGGTAAATGGTATTGTGCAAAGCAGTGATCTGCCATCATCATTTTGGTATTTTCTATTTTTTAGCATTGTTTTTAAATTTATATCTTTGAGGACATTCATGACGTCAAGTTAAATCATATACTGAATGTTCTGGTTTTCTGTATTATTACATGTGTTAAGGAGGCTGACTCGTCTCATGTAATTCAATCGAAAGACTATTTTCTCAATAGTATTTGAATGGTATTCCATTGACCACTCACCGATGACACCTACTGTAATAGAGCCAAGTGTCTGTGTTTGAAAGAAAATTTTCCCAAATCACCTGTATTGCGTGTGGGTGATAACAGAAAGATAACAGCGGATCGTGACATCATCCAAAATGCAACTCATTTTTGACGGCGATAATAGTATTATTTATGAGACGAGCCAGCCTCTTTAAAGACGAAACTTTTCTTTTTGTATGGCCTAAACTTCATTACATAAATAGTATTCATACATTCCCTCTCTTCCAGAATCCCATATCATTCAGGGATTGGCACCTTTCATTTGTGGCTATGGATACCAAAGCTCAATTAAATCTAACTCATGAATTATGGATGATATATGTTATAATGAACACAGCAGCCTGGGAAATTCAGACAGAGCAACCAAAAAGAAATAATTGACCTTTGCAGTAAACATCGTAGTAATTACATATTAACATTTTATATTATGTCCCATGATTATCGATATTTTTGGAGATATTTGGTTACCAATATTCATGACTTATTACCATATTTTGATGTAAGATATAGTTACGCATACAAGTCTTGATGGCACGCATTTACTACCTGAAAGGTTTAGCTTATATTATGTAACTTGTAGATTGGTTATAAGATGAAAAAATCTTTTTGCGTGAAACATTTTTATATATATGTAACTTATGGAATGGTCAGTATTTTCCTAAGAAAAGAATAACAGCATATTTATCAGATTTACGAATGCATTTCTCCTATTTGATAACCACCAGCACCACACAAAAGAATCAGAAACAAATTTTAAGAAACAAGATCTGGCTGTAGATTGGTAAGTGCCGCACATTCAATTAAAATATCTGGATATTACAACAAGTGGCAGTACATAATTCAGTATTTGAAATGTTTTCAAACGATTTATGGCACGTTCAACATGAATACGAAGTTTAGCAACTTTTTTGGTCTTTTTCACATCATTGTGGGTCTGTTGCCTTTGCTGCTGGTCGTTTTTCTAGAGTGGCATGACGTAGCACGAGGTCTTCCTGAATAGGGAATCGTCTGTCAGCCATGATTACATCCCCTGGATCTGAAAGTTAAAGGAAACCACTATCCCTGGTTATAAAAACATCAGATGCCCCGGCACCATAAGCGTCAGATAGGAAAGAGATTGTCCCTGTAGGTATGATGCCAACTAACACTTTCATTGTGTTGTGCTTTGTATAGTCTGACCAGGTTACGGCTTGAAGATATATAGAACGGGGTCTTTCTATGAAAACTTCTCTGCAGTAAATTATGCATCTGGTCTTGTAAGCTGCTGCTTTGAACGACTTTGGCAAAGTGCATTTAATTGGCCCTTTATCTGGCCAAGCAATCAGTAGTTTCATTATGTACCTCCAAAATTTTACCCAGGTGGTAATGATTTCAGAGCTTGTACTCTGTCTAATACCAAAAGTATCGATAGGAATTGTACTTGGAGATCTAAGCAAAGCCTCATTAAAACAAGTACCAGCTCATTTTTCAAAGAAAGTGCTCTATTTTGGGCTTGATTTGTTAAGGGTTTTCGAAAATTTCTTTCTTTCCCTTTTACACTGCCCTTTTTTTTACTTTTCCAGTATGTTATTTTAGCTGCATGAGGTTCGTTTTTATTGGTAAGTTGTGTTTCATGAAAAGGTTGTGGTTTTCGAGTAGCCATCTTCTTTTCTCCTAACTTGGTGGCAACAAGTTATTCTTCCAGTTCTTTCACCCTTTGCTGTAAAAGTTTGATTGTTGCCTCCTTCCTATCCCATCCTGGACATCTGCATGCTGGCTGACAATCACAAGAATAACAGTGGTTGTGGCTAATGTTTTCTGAGGTAGTGGATTTACGAGGTTCTCCTACAAGCAGTGTGCTCTTCAGTGCGTTTCCTCTTTACAGAACTATATCCTAAGTGGAGGGTTGGGTGTGGGTTTTCTTTTCTGGATTGCTCATATACAAAAATTTTTGAACATATCCTGTCATGGGCCTTAAGTTCCCAGTTCTTGTCTAGTTTGGGGTTCTTTCTGTTAATTGCTTTACCCACCTTCGCCTTTGTTCATGTTTTGTCTTTTCAGAAGGGAAGGTGAATAACCGAAAGGGAGGTTGGCAAATACATTGTCCAGTTCCAAAATGGCATCCATGGATTGGACAGTAACCCTGTTTCCACTTTTCCAACTGCTAGGTACCATTCCCACAACCGATGACACAACAAATTGTCATTCTTTATTTGATTCTGCAACTGAAAGGAGATGGAGAAAAATGCCTAATTAAATTCTTTCGGGTATGGGAACACTAACTTACATCCAAGGGAGTGGCTAGATTGAATAAGGGGGTGCAGACCATAATTTTTTACTAAGCGCGAAGTGTGAAAAAATGTGTGGGTCCAGGGACCCCACACAGTTGTTATGTATTAATAATAATCCAGAGATCTGAATATGAGAACATTTACTATTAACTGATTTTTCATAAAGAAACTTATTGTAAAATCTCTTTTTTACTTTTTACTTAATTATTATGATCAATTATTCCACAATATTCTTAATACAAGTAGTACTGGGGCAACAATGCTGATGCACTTCAAATTTTACCTGAAATTAATAAGACGTAATGAGCATGTCGCCGAGAGAAGGGTGATTATTGTTGGAAGTGATGGCATTAATTGTTTTTTCACTTTAGCCAGGCTATTAGGTGAGTTGGGAAGAAAGTCTTTTCTTTAAAGCTAATGAGTCGCAAAATATTCATTGCTGGGGTTTGAAAGTTGAAAGGTCTTCAATTTAAGTATATAACGCTGGTGTCAGTATAGGCCTTTCTTCTTACACGAGTAAATTTGGGCCTACGCCCGACCCAAAAATATTGAAACGGTGACTTAATGTCCCTATTCCGCGAACATCATAGACGGGTTACAAAAGTAATTTTTTTTCTTAAAATCATCATTAAAGAAATGTAATACGGCAAAAAATGAAGCAAAAACTTTTCATCAAATACCGAGGAATTCTTTTTTTTTCAGAAGAGAAATGCTGCAAAAATGTATCCGTCGTGATCGTGACTCTCGCGGTTGTTTATCTCCTTTGTCTTCGTTACTAAGTGCGTGTCGCACATGCGCTGTTGTAACTGCGAAAAGGCTTATTGCCTTTTCACCTTAAAATTCAGTAGCATACTTTGATACCAATGACTTTGTAACCGAGTTTTACAAGAATTTCCACCAGATCACTTTATTGCTCTTTTTGAAGTTGTAAGCTCTACATCTTAAATGACAGAGAAACAAACGTCTCATGGGAGATTACCTATTCGTCAACGTAATTTATTGCGCTATTCCCACTTAGATCAAAACGACCCTTACATTGACCTCACCGAGCGCGATGTTCTTCGTAAATGTATTCACCTCCACGACAGCGTGTTAGACCCCCAAGAGGAAACCTCATTTGACCAAGATTTAGATAAACACAGAGAAGCATTTTCTCTGTATGGTGAAATTTACATTTCCCCAAACTTTCAAGTAGATATTCAACTCACTGATGCTAACCCATTTTCCATCCGCCCTCACGTAACTTCTCACTCAGACAAACGAAATTGACAAAGAACTAGGAAAGTTGGTCAAATTAGGAATTTTAGGAAACGGTCACAAATCCTATACTTCCGCCGTATTTCTCATTTCCAAGAAAGATAGTAAAGAAAAGAGAGTCGTTACTGATTTTCGACATTTTAACAATCGTATCAAGCGTCTTTTCCGTTACTGAGTTTTAAATTAGTCATCACGATGACATCATAGTTTTCAGCAAGGAACACAGAGTCGTCGAAAACAGTTATCGATTTTTCAGGCCGTAATTGCACATGGTTTCAAAATTTCTCCCAAGAAATGGAAACTTTTAAGTTCGAAATGAAGTAACAACTTATGGTTCACCTTATCACAATAACTTGTGAAAGCTTGTATTCAACCATTTAACAACCGTTGCACAACTAACTATACGAAACACACCCGTCCCGAAAACGTCTAAAGCAGTGAAACGTTTCAGAGGTGAAGTTAAATATGTTTCGAATTCCTTGCCCAAAGTTCAGGAAATTTGGCGTCCCCTTCATCGCTTCAATCGCAAACGTAAAGACAATACACGGACTACGGAGCATCACAAAGCTTTTTCAGCCATCAAAGCCTTAATGAATCGACCAGCCATTCTACATATGCCCAGGAATCAAGGTAGATTTACTCTGTATAGTTACACCTCAAGGACTGCCGCAGGTTCATACCTCACACAAACATGTAAAGGTCATGAATACATTATTGGATATTACGCTAAGGTACTCCCCGATGCATGTAAAGGAAACAGTGTAACAGAGTTACAGATGTTCGGTCTTCTCATAAATATCACCGCCTGCAAACATTTATTACGACATTGTGAGTTTGATGCTGTTGTAGATCATTCAGCATTAGTTCAACTGATGAGATCAAAACATGCACAACCATCAGACCGTTTACGTAAACTACTTTTCCTTTATCGGATTATGCCGTTATTGTTCGATACGAGAAAGGATCTGATATTCCATTGGCTGATTTTCTCTCCCGTACCCCGCAGAACGACGATTCTGACATTCATCAAGTTGTTCCATTAGCATTCAATTCAATATCTGAATAAGCCCCTGAACAATCAGAACTTATCCTTAACTGTGATGAAGATAATCTTCATCCAGATGAAGATAATCTTCATCCGGTAATCACCAGATCTAAAGCCAGATCAAAGAGTATCACTTCTTCCCAATTATTTGTACAACAAAATAACCGTAAGACACATGCAACTACTACCGCTTATTCTTCCTCTAGACATGCTACCACCGACCCAGAACCAAGACTCGTCGATCGATCTGAGACAGACACTACTTGTGATCCTCTCCCAGACTTGTACGTTCCAGCAACTGGAATTGGACAAAATTATGAAGAACATACCAAAGAAAATCATTCAAGACTACAATTTAGCATTAGAAATGCATAAACTACGACAACCACAAGAGACTGAGCCTCACTTTAAAGCAATTTACGACTTTGTTGCTCATTACATTTTGCTTTTTAAACCTAATTCTGCACAGTCTGTTCGCTTGCAATCAGAATAACATATCGCTTGCAATCAGGTCTTTTATGTATTAATGAGAATACGAATAAGTTAAAGCGATCTACTCCAACTTGTCATTCCTGAAACGATAGTAGATAGTATCATCACTACATATGATAATCTTTGGAGCAATCACCAAGGTGTCATGCGCACATATCTAACAATTCGTAGAACATTCTATTTCCGTAATATGTTTTAACGGATATCAAATAACATACAAGTTTGCTTACGATGTCAACAATTTCGTACTAAGAATGATAAACTTAGACAATATTTTCCCCGTAGGGAAGAGGAGTGTTAGTTGAGACGGCAGGTAAGTTGATCCACCCATGTTTGACCAGTTTTCCCGGATTTATGTTATTGTTATGCTCCCTTCACGCTATACAGTATACTAAATAACCCTTTCCCGCGATATACCCACGAGGGAAAGCCGCACGGTAAGACATTGAGCCTAAAATTTAAATATTTGGATATCCAGAGTTGACTTTAGGTACCAATGTTCGTCAAATGTTGTACATGCATTCATAAGTATTATATTGACCAACTGTGAGAATATATTGAGCTTTAATATGTTATTAATACATTTCCGAAAGATTCCAGTATAAATATCTTACCAATAGCGCATAACCTGATACACGTGTGAAAATGTCATAGTGGGGTTAGTTGTGCCATTCCAAGTGGTGTTAGTTAGGCACCGGCTCATTTTACCCCTGGGTGGCTCAACTAACCTCCCAGGTGGCTCAACTTATACCACTTGCATGGAAGCTCAATGGTGAGAGTACCGGACTGGCGATCATGGGATTGCAGGTTCGCACCCTAGCCGAGACTGATGATAAAAATACCCAGTGACCCTAACTGGTATAAAAAAAAATTGGGCAGCTTAATATGACCTTCACTGTTAAATAAGGACCATGAAAATAACAACACTAACCATTTTGCATGTAGTTACTTTTTTGGACGGAAAATGCCCAGGATATATAAGAGAAAAACTTCGAGGGGAGCTACCCCGACTGATATCATGAAGAGAGCCATGGCAGAAGTATTCTAGCGGACTGTCAATTCCATCACAATGCTTCACAAATCGGTGTTGATAGAATGACTTTAACAAGATTCATTGGTAAAATGAAAAAAGGTGAAACTATCTTCTTGCAGAACATATAAAGGCACTTGCAAAGGAATTCCACGGCCTCACGTTAAGCAGATATCGGCATCTCGCTTTCGAATTCGCTGAAAATGATAACTTGAGCATCTCGGATAATTGGATTCCAGATCAAAAAGGCGGTATGTGCCCCTCTACAACACCATCGTTGTTTTTCTTATACTCCAAATGAAATGCACATGCTACAAGCTGGTGAATAAATAGTTTCATTTTCATTGGTGGATTCGAGATATCTATCTATGGATGGCTGGATGAGGTTCAACCCTGGAAAGACTGTCACGATCTACGACATACCTACAATTATAAATACTGCATTCTTTAACTCAATGAGCAAAAGCAACATTCTCTCAGGCTTCAGATCCACCGGAATATATCCTTATAATCGGGACATATTCCCAGATTGTGAATTCGCTCCTCCTTCAGTGTCTGACAGACCAGGACCTAACATAATTGTTCAGCCTTTGGACGTGCATGAAGTAGAGACTGAAATAGAATCCGGTCCTCAAGATAGACCTAGTGGTGGTTTTACACCGACCGTTGTTCAAGATGCACAACCAACAGCAACACAACCTGCCGCTGTAACAGATGTTGAGGCAACCACCACCGACATTTTCGAATGTGATTTGGACCAATGGTTAGTTTGGTCATAGGGCCTATATGAGTTAAAAATTTGGTAAAGTGATGAACTTTCTTGAAACATTGTTCCAATCATTTGTTCAAAATTTCAAAGCGTTAACATGAAAATGTTTCTTTTTTAGTTAAATTACAGACTGTTCTAAAATATGATGAATATGCATTGTTTCAGTGCTAATGCAGGAAGTGTTGAGTATGCACTGCATATTATTGGAAACTGAATGAACCGATAAATGGTGTTAGTTTGCGTCATAAGGTCCATAGGCTATGACACTATTGTTAAAACATTGTTCCAATCATTTAACAATCATTGAATAATAATTTTTCAAGCGTTACATAGAAAAGTTTCCTCTTTTGTAAGACTACATTTTTATACAATGTGATGAACATTGTTTCAATGCTAATAAACGAAGTTTTGAATATGCTCTGCAGGTATTTCTTGTATAACATTACAAGAAACTGAACTGAGCAAATAGTGAGACAGTTTGGGACATATGGCCTATTTGAGTTCATCTGTTCATACAAATTTTAACTATTGTTAAAACATTGTTCCTATCATTTGTAACATTTTCAAGCATCCTTACTATCATTTGGCTAAGCTTATAATTGTTTGAAATCACTTTTCTCAGTCGTCTGCTGCTCGATTAGACTTACAATTTTCGGAAAACACATCAATTTTTGTCTAATTATCTTAAGGGGGTTTAGTTCTGGTATAATTGTCGCGTTTTGGTAACTTAACAATAAATCATCTTGAAATATCCATTACAGATTGTTTTTCGCATCGTCAGCTTTGTGGTTTAGGTGCTATTCGGGTTGCCAATCGCGCTCCTTCGTCGACGTAGCGCTGCTTTTGGTAATAGCAGTGATCCTTTGAATTTTTTCACATCGTCGACGCAGCGCTGCTTTTGGTAATTTGTATATTTACGTTGCTGACCTTAGTCTGCATTGTTTGTTCAGTTTGCTGTTCGAATATCATTTCCCCGAGTGAAGTAAAGTATTTGGCATCCTACGTTAAGACAAGTTGGCAGCACTCTTCCGAATTGTTGGTATTAAAGTTGTTTACTCATGAGTCATCACGAAGTAATGAAACGAAGTTGTACAGTTTGTAGATGTACACGCCACGGCAGTAGCGGGTCAATTAGTAAGTGATTGGTGAGTTGTGTGATCGGCCCTTTTCTCGGATTCGGTGTGACCGTGACGTCACCGTACACACACTATCCTTAGCCTAGCCTAGAGGTTACACCGTTACACCTGGTGCTGTTCATGTACGCACGGTACGGTAGGCTATATAGTATATCCGAACTTGGCATAGCCTTGGCCTAATGTTTACACCTGGTGCTGTTCGTGTGTAACGTGGTGATGTTCGTGTGACTACGATTGGTGAGTTGTGTGATCGGCCCTTCAATTTGCATTGAAGTAATGCGCCTCAAACACTGAGCGAATTATGCTATTCTCGGATTCGGTGTGACCGTGACGTCACTGTACACACACTATCCTTAGCTATTCTCGAATTCAGGAATTCAGTGTGACCGTGACGTCACTGTACACACACTATCCTTAGCCTAACGTTACACCTGTTGCTTTTCGGATGCGCACGGTAGACCTGGTGTTGTTCGTGTACTATCCTGACTCGACATAGCCTTGGGTGTATTGTCAGCAAGTTTTATTATTTTGTTCCTAACAACTTACCTAAACATGAAAATAAAATTCCAATGTTTCGAAGTCAACAATGTGGCCGTTTTCCCTGACTTATGACGCAGCCTTCAGTCAGGCCAGCTTATTTTTTTTTTATGGAAGGCGAAATGAACCCCAAAAGTTTTTGTTATATTTTCTTCTCAGCAACTTACCTTTACATAAATATCACCAAATATTCGCTAAAACTCAAATGAAGCTTTTATGTTCGTTTTTTACTCATTTGGCCTAGGTCAATACTACTACAAACTTTTTATTTTGTAGGTTTCACTCCTCCAACTCGGTGTTTCAAGACTAACCTGTCGTGTCACGGACTGATGAAGACTTTGCATTGGTGAGTATTGTTATGCCTTTGAAATAAATTTGTCTCAAGCAATGATACTTCTCTGACACTTGATCATCCACGTTTCCATGGATAAAAATACCACTTTACTTACATCTCAATGAGATGAACAAATAATAGCTAATACTTCAAGAGGGAATATTTGTAACTCTGACTGAGCATCCACTATAAGTGGCATACTGTGACTGAGCATCCACCTCGCCAAAAAATTAAAGTAACTTTGTGGAGAAACAAAGCGGTCAGTTTCATCATATCTCGAACAGCTCCTCGCTGCTAATGGGACTGTGACCTACCATCCACTAACAGTTTCATTCTGTGTGTTGTGTCAGATGGAGGGTCCACCACAGCTGCCATCATATCTAAGAAAAGCTCACAACTAAGCAGTCTGCACCCGTAATTGTCATCCACCATAGCTCCCATGCTCTCTTTTTGGTGGAAACATTATTATTCCAATAAGTCTGTTAAATAATTGTAACTGTGACTGAGCATCCCCTATAAGTGTCATGTTATGTTTTTCGGGAAATTATTTCTGCTATGTCTTGGTCAAATTTGAAACTTCTTATTTTGCACGATTATTGCCATTAATAATAATCATAATAATAATAGCACTGCAAACTCATTATTTTGCAGGTTGGTCGCCACCTCAGGCTTTCAAGACTGACCTGCTGTGTCACCACTGTCTGCTATAGACGTTCCTTTCGGTGAGTATTGTGAACCCTAAAAAAAATGTGTCTGGATCTGAAACTTTTCTGCCACACCAGCCATCCACATCTCCATGGATACTCAGTTAGATAAGCAAACAACAGCCATGCTGTACCTCTGTGGACCCTCGAAGATACAACTGAACACCCAGCAATAGATTCTCATCATCATATGTCAGTACTACTTATGGAACATCCCAGATACTCAATGACATAAGCACAAAATGGCTATACTATACCTCTCCAGTCCTGCCTGCAGTGTATGCCCCTAACTTTCCTTTTCCTTTTCAGTCCTGTGGTTCACAAAGATGTCATTACATCCTTCAGACAATGTAACAAATGAGAACATATATCTACATTCACTGCAACTAAGTCTGCACCCTTCAGGTAATGTAACAGATAAAATTTGGAACCTGTCAAGCTAAATGCAGTAGTCAGTAACATGTTGTCTCTTTACTCTGGCTATCACTAAGCATCCACTGTTCATAGCATACTGTGTATACCATTGAAAAACTAAAAAGCTTTTTATGCAAGATTTTTCAGTAGAACACTTAACCCCAGTAGGCTATTTACAGTACTGTCCTTGTTGAAATGTCATATGGTTACGGGTAAAAATGGGAATAACTGATGACATCCATTCTGCAAACAGCTCCTCATGAGTGAGCACTGAGCATCCACTGGAGGGATACTTGAGTGAGAGACACAAACGATGTTGCTTATGATAATACTACTAATAAAAAAAATATTCGACTCCTGTCATTGTTAAAAATGTCAGTTCAAGGTGTACTACACCTCTATTTTCACCAAGACCATACTTCCACCCCCACAAGAAGACCTAGGCACACAAAAAAACAACAATGTTAGAAGTCATTGACCTGATGCTTTTAGTAAAGTATTTAGTTTTATTTCATTGAAATCTTCTTTTTTGCAGACTGCACTTCTGAAGTTACACACCACAGCGGTGAGTATCCTTGTGACAATGAGGCAGTAGCTATATGAACTGAATATACGTTATGCGTAGACAATGAGACGGTGCCTACATTTACTACCTGTAATGAGCCGCAAACGAAGCCTTTCAAGATGTAGCAATGCAGTCCACAGGCAACAACTAGCCAGACTTTCTGAATCCGAAGATGACCATCAATTGAGGCTTTCTGACCAGCGAGCAAGGCAACACCATCTACGAGCAGAAAGACAGCACCCAAGAGAACGGAAGCAGCACCAAAAACTGGGGGTTATAACAGACACAGATTATTTCAATGAGGGAGATTTCTCCCCTTCCCAGTGTCACCATGAATTACCTACATTGTTTATTTCTGGAAATGTATGTAAATTTTTGCCCACCGATGGAAAGAAAGGGTTTTTGTTTTGAAAATGGAAAAGTTAAGTTGCCCTCACAACCAGCACTCCCGCATCAAATGCAAGAAATATATAGGGTTCACAGACAGACACTCCTCCCAAACCTACGGTCATACAACAATGCTCTAGCTCTAGCTTCACTGGGGTGTAGTGAACAAAGTATGCCTGGCTTTAGTCCTACCTTCAAAATACAGGGTAAGGTCTACCACAGGTTTGGTTCACTATTACCAAGAACTGGTGAACCCCCCAAATTTGCCCAAACTTATTTCCATGATACCGAACATGAATTACAAAACAGACTACATCACAATTCACATCTACATCCTGATATTCTTACAGCGCTTCAGACCTGCCTGCACAGAGTGAATCCCTATGTGTGCTCTATAAATCTGCAATAGAATTTGCAGCTAACCACCCTGAGGCAAAGATGGTCCTTAATGCTGAAAAAACAACCAGTGAACATCCTCGCAGCTACAACCTACCTACAGGGTCTGAAGTTGCAGTCATCATGCCAGGAGAACAAGCATATGATAAGGATGTCATCATACAAAGAAGAAGTGGTCACATACACACAATTACTTCAATACATCGTAGTTATGATCCACTGCACTATATTGTACTCTTTCCACATGGGACTGATGAATACACAGTTAAAATTCCACATGCATTTGGTTCTGGCCACATTTCCCCCACACAATTTTAGAAATTGAAACTCAAAATACGTTCTAACACAGATAACTCCATCATGAAATCTCGAAGACTCACTCAACAGTATGCAACAGATGCCTTTACTAAGGCTGAATCTCAGCGACTAAAATGGATTCGAAACAATCAAAGTACCATCAGAGCTGAAAAATACAAAGGATTATTGGATGCTGTAAATGACAGTGATGAATTGAGAGCTGGAATGAGGGTCATCCTTCCACCAACATTCTATGGCAGCCCACGATGGTATGCAGAAGCATTTCAGGATGCCATGGCCTTTGTTAGTCAATTTGGAAAGCCAGATTTCTTCATTACTTTCACTTGTAACCCACGATGGCCTGAAATTAAAGCATCCCTCTTTGATGGTGAGCATCCAAGTGATCGTCCAGACATTTGTGTCAGAGTATTCAACATCAAACTGCAATCATACTTCATGACTTGGTAAAGAATCATGCTGTAGGAAAGGTCAAAGCCTACACTGCTATGAAGGAAGACCAAAAAAGAGGCCTTCCTCACTGTCACATCTTATTGATCATACATGATGCTGACAAACCAAGAACACCAACTTACATCAACAAGATAGTTTCTGCAGAAATACCAGATCCGGTAGTAAATCCTAAACTACATGCTATAGTCACAAGAAATATGATCCATGGCCCATGTGGCGAAGTAAATCCAAACAGCCCTTGCATGGATACTACAAGTTGTGGCAAGGTTTGCCAAAAACAATTTCAAAGAGAATTCATCCAACACACTGTTCTGGCTAATGCCACTTACCCACATTACAGAAGAAGATCTCAACAACACGGTGGTCGCACACATCTTTTAAAGGTTGAAGGACAAAAGTTCACAGTGGACAATCGCTAGATCGTCCCATTCAGTCCATTCCTGAGTCTAAAGTATAATGCACACATCAATGTTGAGGTTGTCATCAGTGTGAGCTGTGTGAAATATCTGTACAAATATACTTGCAAGGGCTCAGACAAAGTAATGGTAACCCTAGCAAATGGAGATGAAAAGAACATCACTAATGATGAAATAGAGAGGTATGCAACAGCCCGATATGTCAGTGCTTCAGAGGCATACTGGCGACTTTATGAGTTGAAGATCCTGATGAAGTATCCACCAGTGATGAAGCTCCCACTTCATTTGGAAGATGAACAAACTGTTTTGTTTCACCCACATCAGGCAGAGGAAGTGGCAAATAAACCACCACCAAGAACCAAACTGACTGCTTACTTTGAAATAAATGCTACAAATACATTGGCACGTTCCATCCTGTATCCAGACATCTGTAGTCAGTACATATGGAAAGGTAGCAGATGGGTGAAACGATCACGAAAAGCCGCAAAACCACACGAAGGACATGGCACTGACGTTCAATGGTCTGACATGATTGGCAGAATTCCAGTCATCAGCCTCTCCCCAAGACGGTCGGAGCTGTACTACATGCGAATGCTCCTTCACCACAAACCAGGTGCCACAAGCTTTGCTGACTTGCAGAAAATCGATGGCAATGAAGAAGAAACCTTTGCTGCTGCTTGCATGAAACTTGGCCTACTGGAGGATGATACAGAAATAGACAAAGTGATGCAAGAAGCAGCACTGGTAAAGTTTGGACCTCACCTTAGAGAGGTCTTTGCCACTATTCTCATATGGACTCAGCCATCAGATCCTATGGCGTTTTGGAACCGTCACCTGAACCTTCTCACTGAAGACTTGCTGCTTGAGCTTAATGTTCAAACTCCATGAGATCATATCATCAACCAAGTCCTGTTTGAAATACAACAACATGTTGAAAGAAATGTTATGGAAGACATGAATATACCAAAACCAGATCCAAGTTTCGTCAGAGATATGGGACCAAGGGAACTATGTGAAGAAACTAATTACAACATCCAGGAGCTGGAACAACTTGTCCACAAAAATGTTCCCCTCATGAACACAGAGCAACTTGAAGTCTACAATCGAACTATCGACTCCATCAACAATGATAGAGGCCTTATCATTGCCCTGGATGCCCCGGGGGGTACAGGTAAGACTTTTGTCATACAACCATCCTTGCAAAGGTCCGCACTATGAAGAAAATAGCATTGGCAACAGCTAACAGCGGAATTGCAGCAACTCTCCTGCCAAATGGAAGGACACTGCATTCTAGATGCAAAGTACCAATTGAGACGCTGAGCGACACATCTTACTGCAACATATCAAAGAGAGACACAACAGCTGAAATCCTTCGACGCTGCAGTCTCTTGATCGTAGATGAAGTGACAATGGCTAACCGCAAAGTGTACGAAGCTGTTGAAAGAACATTCCAAGACATACGCGAAAGTCAACGCACCTTTGGAGGCATGAGAGTAATATTTTCAGCAGACTGGTGACAAATTCTTCCAGGTGTTCGCCGAGGCAGTCGACCAGAAATCATTGATGCATGCCTCAAAACTTCTCCCCTCTGGCAAGAGTTCACAATCATGAACTTAATAATCAACATGAGAGTTCAGTTAAGTGAAGGTGATAGCTATGCTGATACATTGCTTTCTATTGGAGAAGGCAGAATACCTGTGGAAAAGGAGCTGGGTGAACATAAGATTAGAGTAGATACTGATATGCTTATTGATGAAGAAAATTTTAACAAGTTATGTGACTTCGTGTTTGATTCGCTTGACAAAGATTATGATTCTCCACATTGGCTATGCTCACGTGGGATACTATGTCCAACAAATCAGGCTGCTGATGATATCAATGCCATAATGATGGACAGATTTCCAGGTCAACCACGGAAATAAATCAGCTCAGACAAGCTCATAAATTGTGAAAATCACCACCAATACCCAGTGGAATTCCTCAATACAATATCTACAGGAATGCCACCACACGTTCTGTCTCTCAAACAGAATTGCCCAATCATGCTTTTGAGAAATCTAGATCCTACAATTGCCCACTGTAATGGAACACGATACGTGATCAACAACATGCATGATCATGTGATTGAGGCAAATGTTGCCATGGGTGTCCATGCTGGCAAGCAGATATTAATTCCAAGAATTCCAATCTCATCTTCAGAAACAACTCTTCCATTCAAAATGCAGATACGACAATTCCCAGTCAAACCATCTTTCGCCATGACAGCAAATAAATCACAAGGACAGACATTATCAAAAGTTGGACTTTACCTCTCAAAAGATTTTTTTTCACATGCTCAACTGTATGTTGCAATGAGTCGGGTTGGTGACAAACAAAACATCGAAATACTTTCCAAAAATGGACAATTCCCTGGAAAACATGGTTTCTTCACTGATAATGTTGTGTATTAGCAAATTCTTTCATAAATCTTCTATTGATACCATGGCTATTTCCAATTCTTTTTTTTTTACAACATGTTGCCAACAAAAATATGTAACTGATGATTAGCCACTGTTCTCAACACACAATTTCACGTACCTCAAATTTTCAATCAATTATCTTCGACATTTATAGGGAGTTGTAAACACTTGGAGGATGAGTGTTCCTAAAACCACTGACACGTAACAGGGTTGTCAGACTCCCGATGGAGGTCATAAATGATTGACCAAAAAAATACGCTACATGAAATCGTCTGCTGAGAACAATCGCTAATCATTATATATTTCTTATTCACCAAGACAGATGAAGTTCCATTTAAAAAAAACCATCTACGTTTGTAATTCACACGAGAGTACTGCACATCTCTTAAAGGTTACATTATTTCCTCTTTGTCTTTTCAGTACAACCATGGAGTTCACACCAACTCAACTTATTACCAAATCACTGCAAGAAATTGTTGGTATTTGTACACGGACAACTTATCAACAGTACAAGCCTCAAGAAGGGATCCAAAAAGTGATGAAGGTCATTAGTGAGGTTCAGCAAATGATACAAAAAAAGGTGGAACAGCACCAACTACAAAAAGAGAACCTGAATGCTAAGAACCGAGAGCTTGCCAAAAAAATGCATGCACTTAAACAGGAGCCTAGCGAAGCAAACAAACAACTAACCAAGGACAAACAGGACCTTGACTCATCACAAAGTAGCTTTCGAGCCCTCCTAGCCGATGAAGACAATACATCTTTTGAAGATGACGTTGACTCTTCGCAATTTTTGACATCCACTCCCAAAGACTAAGTATCTCTTTCGAAGACTTAACCGAACAACTGTTAATTTCTTGCCATGTTCTGTTAGGTTGCCACTTAAAAAAAAATCTTTTTCATGTTTACATATGTTTATTTACAAGGACCTTGCATACTGATACTACTAACAAATATCAAATGCTATGTTTGAACTTTGCAAAAAAGAAAAATAAAGAACACAAGGAAATAGTGAAACTTTCTAATGTATATCATTTCAGATCCTTTTCAGCTCTTTCTCTTATTCATGCATTTCATATCTCTCTACAACTCTCATTTTCTAGGGAAGAACTGAAGTCTTTATGCAAATTTGATCTTATAGTATTTTAGGTTTAGTTTTACAACTACTACACTGCTAAATGCTAAAAGCAAATTGACCAATGTTTCACCGCCTCCCTGCCACAGGCAATGCCCCTAATTCTATCTAATAATGCCTCTTCACCTTTCAATCGGTACAATTTCACAAAGAGCAGCCATAGTTACAGCCATACCTACAACCATAGTATATTGGCATATTTTTTATACGGGTATATCTGCTAGTTAACATAACAAGGTTTCTTTTTACAAACGTTTCTAGATAAGAATATTGCGTGTTTCGATGCTAATGAAAGAACTTTTGAGTATGCTCTGCAGGTATTTGTTATATATCATTACAAGAAACTGAACTGAGCAAATATATAGTTTGGGTTAAAATATCAGTTAAAATCAAAGTCCCTTTGTTCTTGTTTCTGTTGTTTGTTCATATATTTATTATGCATTTGTATGATTAAATATAAATATACATAGTACTTATATTCAAAGTACACCTGCTCGGAATCGCGGGATAATATTTTCCTTTTTGTTCTAATATAGTTTATGTTGCCCGTTCACTTCCGTTTTGCTATATAAATATATTAATAGTATATGTTGTTTAACTTGTTCTGTTTTGGTTTTTTTAATTAGTTATTTAATCATTTACTGTTTCTTTTCATTTCGACGTCCAAAAAAATAAGTATATTACATAATAAAATACATAGTTACCTGCAGGGGCTTGAGGCATTTCATAAGCTCACATATTATGTTCCACTGCTCACTTCTTAGTTCCAGAGTTTTGGCGTCGCTTAGTGATGTGAATTCAGGGTTTGACAGTACGTCACAAATTGGCCATCTTAATTCAACTAGCCTTTGCATCATTTCGCAGGCGGAATTCCATCGCGTTACGCAGCTTGTGATAAGGCGATGTACAGGCTTCCCGGGAGCATGGCTCTTTTGTGCTGCCTCCAAGGCACCCGTTGCTAAAGTACTCTGTTTAAAATGCGCAACAAGCCTATAAGCCGCACCAATAAGGGTTTTCACTTCGTTGCTTGAGTTCAAGCCCTATTTAACGCACAACTGTACCGTATGCGCAACGCAGGGAATATCTGCAGCATCAACAGCCTCGGCAATGTTTTTAACATTTCAGGCATTGTCATGAACGACTGCAACAATTTTAAGATCAATGTTCCAGTCCTTTGTTACAGTTTTCAACTGGTTGGCCAATACAGGCGCTGTATGTCTCTGCGGTCCTGTTACTCCCGTAGCCTCAGGCTGAGCCTCTTCTTCTTCGGAGGGAAGTTGGCCGACAGGAGATGTATCTAGCACAGCAGCTTTATTCTCCCAAATTTCATGGATGTAATGGGCTGTGATAGTCATATAGCCTTCCTGAGTTAACGAAGTCCAGCAGTCAGTAGTCAGACTCAAACCTTGTACCTCTTCTAAACGCGTTTTGAGAGCAGCTTTCTCTTCATTGTAGAGGGCTTTTATATTTGAAGTCATTGTTTTTCGATATGGGGCTCATATCCTGGCTCAAGAAAAGATCAAAGATTCCGAAAACCCTCACATTCAACCAAATTAATAGGCAAATCTTCTGTTGCAATAAAAATTGCTACGAGTCTTGTAATATCATTTGCTTTCCGTGGGTTGCAAATGCGTTGCAGTTGAAAAAACCAATATCCTGCTGAGCCTCCTTTATATGAGAGTTCTGTCTCACATAGCTTGCATTTAACCTTAGAGTCGTCCAATTTATGAAAGCTGTCCCGTACGGGACTTTCCCCTTTTCTTTGGCATGTTAATGTTTGTGGTTAGGTGTTTTCTTCCAGAGTGTCGAAAGTCGAATTACACCGTCTTTCAATTGAATAGCGTAATCTGTAATTGCTCAAAACAATTCCTACAATCGTCATAATCTGTTGCGCCAATGTGTTTTAAAAGCTTATGAATAATTAACTAGCAAGTAATCTTTGACTTTTGTTAACAGCCTATTTCCAGCAAATTAATGTTAAATCGATTATAGAATCCACATTTGTAATTACAATTAAAATTTGCCCCAAATCCCCGTAGATGTCAAAGTATTAAAAATGAGGAAATATTAATCCCCGCAGATGTCAGTTACATTTTTAATCAACTTTCGCATGACACATGGTTAAACTTCATTCATTACTGAGCACATCCCCGAGTGAAAAAAATAGAATGACCCATATGAATATACATTTAAAAGTTTACATTCAGCCAATTACAACGCACCTTGGGAATGATAACCATCATGATCACGCAGTGGTCTCCTTTATGTTTGCCGCAATCCCGCCCGCAATGCATGCACAGTATAATACCATGTGTCGACCTGCTCCATTTTTGTTAATACAAGGGCAGCGTAAAGTACGCCATGACTCAAAGGGCAATGAAACCATCGCGCACATGTGAGCAAAAAGCCACGTGTGAACCGAAACTCAGTCTAGCGAATGTTGGTGTCACTGTGTGGGAACTAAAAGACGACGGCTTTGCTTTGGCACGACGGTGAATTTTTAATGAGGTTGGCTTCGCACTTGACCTACTTCTATCAATATATTGAGCACATTATTCATGCCAAAACATTGTTTTTTGGCTTTTAATTGATAGTTTGTAGTACATTAAA
>JAIPMN010045644.1:0-50979 GCA_020650975.1 Apostichopus californicus | reverse complement strand
AAACAGGTTTTTTTTTTTGGGGGGGGGGGCTTTTAATTGATAGTTTGTAGTACATGAAATAATGATAATCGCAGTAAAACTAGTACTTTACTCACTCTTCGATTGCTCTGGTCAAACCGGAAAAATGGCTGTACACGTGCGGACCTGACAGAGCAAACTGGCCTTGTGTTGTTAATGTTATTACGGTACTTTCTAGAACGACCATTTGCGTCTTTTGGGGTGAACTTACTTTCACACGGGATTTCACATTGTCATTGATCGATGTACATATACGGGTGATATATGTCGCAAATATAAACTGAGAAAGCGAATTGACGACACTATCATTACTATTGGCCTACTACTATAATTATATTCAACACATTCATGCGTAAAACATGGTTTTTCTGTTTTTTATTGGTAGTTTGCAGTACATTACTCAGTTCTTTACCTATTTTGAAATGATTTTCATGTTTAAAATGTACTGGATTTTTTTTATGATATAAAACGGGGGCGAGATATATCGCGATAGTTTGGGGATCCTAGCTCGAAAAGAAACTAGCAGACAGAAGTTCAAGTGTTTCCGTACTCAATCTTTATTACATGTAAAACAGCCTCTGAAACGAGAATATATAACACATTTATGAATATAAAATCAAATAAAGATATAAGGGTATAAAGAAGGAGAAACAACTACCACATTGGAATACCATACAATGGCTCAATGAATGTGTCTTCACAACAGAAACAATTGAATAACAGAATTGACCAATTTAAGAAAAAGTGGATAAATACATGAACCTGTTAAAAAGAATTCATCCCGAAAACATTCAACGTCCATATAATCATATGCCAATACAACAGGAAAAAGCATGAAGTTAACATGACAGCATATTAACAGATAACACAGAATAATGTAATATCAAATTATGATCATAAATAATACGATACAATGGTACGCCATCACATGATCATATTACACAGAGACAATTATTCCGTATCACCCAGAACAAAATGATAACATCATATCACAAAAACAGCGAGTGATTTGTCCCAAATACATTGTAATGAGCACAAGCTAAATTTGTTTCACATCACCAAAGAATTAAGAGATTGTCTGTGGAATTTGAGAAATATAACCCATTTTACATTTGTGATAAAAAAGAAAATACATCAGGATAATCAAAGGACCATAGAATAATCGGAACGATTTAAGTAATTGATAAACATCTCACTGTCAATTTGTAAACCGTCAAATATAACACACATCCGAACTCCATTCCCAAAAATGAGCTACTCCCTAGTTACGAAATCTACAATTCCCTGGTTACCACTCACCGGCCCAGAAATTACTCGGTCAGTAACTTATCCGGCATCAGCAAGTCAGCACAGGTACCAGAAAAATGAACATACAACATAATAATTTGTAACCAAGATCTTCTCTAACCTTTCATCCTTAAAGAATGAAGTGAAAACATTTGCTTATATAAAAGAATACAAAGTTCCTCTGATTTAATTAAACCACAAGTACGCCCTCTTTCCCATCGAAGGAAATGCCAGAAACTATGTATAACAAATAGTTACTCAACACAACTGAATCTCTCCTTTCTTAAACAAAACTATTGGACCTAATACATTAATGAATGTCGCCTTCTATCTGACAAGAAATACGGCGTCAATCAGTGCAGTCGGGAACACTGTCAGTACCCAATACAATAGCATCCATTCATCTACATTATGACTAATCAATCATCGATATCACTGATTGCCCTCAAAATGATGAATTCACATTTAACGATAAAATCAATCTTCATACATTGTGTCGATGAGAATACCAGATACTTAATTGATTTCTACAAGAACAATTCTTTGAAATACAATCATTACGATAAATCAAAACTTCAAGAAAGTTTAACGTTAGAAATTCGTGAAACTACTTATGCAAATAGAACGTGGGTAACCACAATATCATCACTGTGATGCGAAGTCAGATTATTCAAACAAGAAATACACCAATAATATCAAGAAATACTATTACATCTCTTACGATATGAATATTGACAAAGATCAATGTACACTCACCCTTATCAAATCAGTGAAAACAAGTTAATTTACATCGGAAAATGCAACAATATTCCCATCTCAAATAGCGTACGTCTTCTCTATCGAAATACAGTGGTCGAAGAGAACAAAAGAACCAGTGAAAGCACACTCATCCCAACGCTACCTATGACCTACTTACGGGCGGACCAATACTCAAAACTTTATAAACTGATCAAACTATCAGAAATAACACCCGAATAGATGGATATTGGAGAGTTACACAAGTACAATCCAATTAACACTGAAATACTAGTCAAAAAGATGTAAATTACGGCCAAAAATACATAAAAATAATGACACTAAATTCCCATGAGGCTCATGCTCTATAAACCCGGATGTTCTTAGAGGTGCACATTTACATATCACATACTGTACACGGGGTAAAGACCATAACAAACCCTTACACCATTAATAACATTACAAGAAACTGAACTGAGCAAATAGTTTTGGTCATAGGGCCTATATGAGTTTATCTGTTAATACAATTTTGAACCATTGTTAAAACATTGTTCCTATCATTTGTAACATTTTCAAGCATTAACATAAAAAGGTTTCTTATTTCAAACGTTTCTAAATATGAATATTAAGTGTTTCGATGCTAATGAAAGAACTTTTGAGTATGTTCTGCAGGCGTTGGTAGCTCTGTGGTAAGAGCTCCGAACATGATTGATTGATTGATATACATGCTTAACGGCACAACCACAACTAAGGCATATGGTGCCAATACGATGGTTGTGGGGGTATTAATAATGCCGCCACTCACAAGAGACACGTCTTCCTTTTAGTCGCCTTCTACGACGTGCAGGGAATACAGTGGATGAATTGTTAGCAACCCGCAGTCCACACGGGCATGACATCTTCAGGTTGTAGGTTCCAACCGCAAGCGGGCATGATGATAGATTCACCTGTTAGCAAAATGTGTTTACTGGCTCATCTTTCCCCCGTGGCTCAACTTACCTAATTCGTATGCTCAACTTACCTCACTCGGTGGGGTAGGTTGTGCGGGAAAAAAATTCTTCACAAGGGTGTTGCTCAATAATGTTAATGAATTCATTACTTATTTTGGTCTCATACTTGAGACAAATATGTTAACTTTCCATAACACTATTTAGTTCGTGCCGGTGGTTCTTTTTGACATTACAGGGCTTGAAAATGTAAAAAATGGCCCAACTAACCTCACTCTCCCCTATCCCAGACTCATATCGACCATTTGGTAGGTTGAGTATAGATGTTAAGACAATGCCCAATTCAGTATAAGGCTTGAAGCACCTCATGGTACTTTGTGATGAGATCACACGTTTCCCTTATTTGTGTTCCCCTTAAACCAATAGACGTACAAACAGTGTGTCTGTGTGTAAAGCATTAATTCATCAAGTTGTATCCATATTTGCTGCCCCATCATTACTTGTAACGGATGCGGCAACTTTTCTTACTGGTAAATTCCCCGACAGGCCCCCATAAATGTCACGGATTCTTTTAAGAGAGCAGTCGACAACGGCGTAAAGACGGACAGAGAGAGTATATGAGTTTCAAAGGTTCAATATAATTATTAAGAACAACAATAAATTTAATAGCGGTTACATAGAACCCCAAAAAAATGATAATTTTCTATATATATCCTTTCCAACTTTTAAACTTCTATACTTCATATAGCATCCTTTCCTTCTTATGGTCCTAGTTTTGTTTCGTTGAGGGTTCTGTCAACGTTTACGGTTAATACAAATGAATGTTCTTTCTTTCTATACGAGCGTCGGCCTTTTCCTTTTCTTAGTTTCACGTTCTCTTTCTTTCCTCGTTCAAGCTTTAATTAAGCTTCTTCCCTGTCTCTTTTGCCATCTATAAAAGTACCCAAAACACCTAATTAAATTCGTAAAGTAATGCGTCCATGTTATCTCAATGAAGGTGGAAATTGGTTTCTTTTGAGCTAAAATTCGCACTAACATTTCATAATTAAACAAGACCAACTTACGGTTTTGCTTGTATTCGGTTCAAGACCGAGATTGAAAAGAGAGAGCACGTGGCTTTACTGTTCTGTTTATACCCCATGCCGACGGAATTCCGATACTCGTTAAGAACAAAATGATTACGTAATGGTTAAGGATGCACAAAACCATGGCTAAATAATTAGCATGTAATTAACTAAACACGTAAAGTAATCAATAAAATACTTGAGGAGGTTATCCCACAACGAGTTGTGACATTTCACTCCCCTCCTCATGAAGAAAATGTTTCATTTTCTTAGTATTTGAAACATTTACAACACAACTCATTTCTTAAAATTGTTAAACATTTCTCACTTTTTTCCTTTATATTGTTAGAATTTGTAACACAATTATTTCCTTAGTAAACAATACTTTTACAATACACTGTTGCACACTTTAATTACTTTACACTCCTTAAAGTTCATACAATGATTCAGTTACGGAATCAAACCATCTCATAATACGTGGATTAGCTAATCTAGCCTTTTGAAGAAATGATAGAGGCTTATGGTCTGTTTGTACGGTAAATTCCCTACCGTAGAGGTATCGTTGGAATTTGTTAATTGCCCCAAACTAAAGCAAGGCATTCCTTCTCCATGACAGAATAAGCCGTCTCTCTTTGTAACTGTTTCCTACTTGCGTACGCCACAGGAAATAACTCGTTATCATGCTCTTGTAAGAGTCTGGCTCCTAATCCTAAATCTGATGCATCTGTTCTAAGAATAAATTGTTTTGAAAGATCAGGCAGCTGCAAAATCGGACAGCTGGAGAGCTTATTTCTGAAAGACGTAAAAGCTCATTCTTGACTGTCTCCCCAAACCAGTTTGTTAGGTTCCCTATTTTTAGTTTTGTCAGTGAGAGGGGATGCTATCGCAGCATAATTAGGTATGAAACCCCTATAATATCCAGTCAGACCCATGATACCAACAAATTAGTGTCACAGTGGCGAGGGCCCTACAAAGTACTTCAAAAGTCTGGTTCATTAGACTATAGTATCGATGTTAATGGTAAAATCAAAATGTTTCATGCAAATCTGTTAAAAAGATATGTTGATCGAGAAGCAGAGGACAAAAGTATGACCCCAGGGTGCAAAGGAATTGATGATGGTGGTTTGGTAGATGTGGTGTGCAGTGCTGTAATTGTGGAACACGATGCACAATTAGATCCTGAAACTCAGGAAGGTGATATTAACCAAAATATGGAGAGTAAAGATGTAGTGTGACAGGCACAGAAATGTTAGATTGTGAATACCGCCCCCTATTTAGCAGCAAGTTGAATATGCTGATGGGACTTGGGGAATTTTAACCTCTGGTAAAAGCTCAATCCCATTGTATTGTTACTACTGCACATGTGCTAAATAAATCGTGAACCTTTATCTTTAACTATCTTGCTCTTCTAAGGGTAGATTTTCATGAAGATGATTACCTGGTAAATTTCTCTGTATTCAGGAAGACTTGATTATCTACTTTTAAGGAGTTTGAAGAGGGGCAACTTTATTTATTATTGCCATGCTTTTATGCAGGGATTCCTTGTTCAGCAGTATTTACATGTATTGCAAAGTTAGGCTCATTAAATATGTACCTGTAGTCATTTACTTTAATTTTCATGCTTGTTTGACGGGTGTTAAAGGGAGGCAATGGTCAAATGGTATTCTTGCTGTTAAACTGTCGGAAAAGAAAGTGATTCAGCTAACGTGGTGTGTGCCAAGTAGGCCATTTTGTTGCGCTTTGGCTATTTCAGCTGTATCTTGGCTATTGCAAGTAGAATAGGTATTTGATACAGCTTTGGTTCAAGTTTTCATTATAATTATTAGTGATATAGTTGGAGTGGATTACAATTCAAGCAAGTTGGTAACCTATATAATTAAGGGAGTGAGAGCAAAACTCATCATGAGACCTCTCATAGAACTTAAGGCTTGGAGCAAAGCCGCTGGGGGTTCCTTATGAGAGAGTTGTTATGAACCTACAGGCAGATAGGCATTATTATTTCTCCTTCAGTCGGTAATGCTAGTCTTTACTAGATAATTCGCCCACTCTATGGTGTATAAATGATAGGTTGCTCTGGAGGTGGCATGCCTCGTAGCCCTATTTGGGTCCCTCAAGAGTTGCTATCAGGTCACTGGAGTGCGTGCGGTGTAATCTTAGTTGTCGGGTGCTCAGTGTGTATACTTAGGTGGCTGTGGTTTAACCTTAGATTACTCTGGGTTCATAGTCACTTGATAAGAGTGTATTGAGTTCACGGGTATGACATACACGGAAGTGTAGGTAATGACAGTAGGAGCTTTCTACTAGGACCTTTGACTCCATTGTAAATAATGTATGATATTCCGTCCCTTTTTGCATTTTATATTCTTTTTCATTCCTTTAGTTAACGTAAGCTATTTTTATATTTTTGCTTATGTTCGTGTTCTATCATTCCATTTCTTAATAGGAGTTTGTTCGGGGAACAAACAGTCAAGATCCACAATAAAGAACACAGCACAACAGATGGCATCTTAGACCATTCTTTGTATTTCACCTGTTACAGTAGGTTACCTAGAATTGACACCAACCGAGTTAGAGGAAACATCAGAATGTAGAGGTCCATCAAAACTTAACATGGGCGCAAACTGAGAAAGTTTAGAGAATTTTGTATAATTTCAAGGATGTGTTAACTGACCGTCCAGGTCACACCCATCTTGTAGCACATATTATTAAACTTACTTCTGATGAACCTTTAAGAGTAAAACAGTACCCTATTCCACATGCTATGAAGGAAGTTGTTCAGGAAGAGATTGATAACATGTTACAAATGAAAATAATTGAACAATCCGATTCACCATACAGTGCACCGATAGTTATTGTTAAGAAAAAGACGGGGGTAACCGTTTCTGCATAGATTATCGACAGCTGAATAAAGTAACAGTATTTGATGCTGAACCTATGCCAAGTATGGATGCAATAGTAACCCATCTTGCGCAAGATCACTTCTTTTCAAATCTACATCTTAGTAAGGGATACTGGCAAGTCGCAGTCGAAGAAAACTGTAAACATTTAACAGCGTTTGCCACGCCTTCCGGGTAATTCCAATTTAAGGTTATGCCCTTCGGGCTTGTTAACGCCCCGGCAACATTAAACCGTATGATGAGAATTTGGCTCAAAGGATTACGTCATGTAGACTGCTATTTGGATGATATTCTTGTCCATATTCCAACTTAGGAACAACACTTAAACGTACTTAGTGCAGTATTTAAGAGACTCAGAGAAGCAAATTTGACAGCAAAGCCTAGCAAATGCAGCATTGCAAAGCAAAGGGTACAATTTTTAGGTCATGTTGTAGGAAAAGGAAAATTACAACCCCAATTGGATAAAGTTGAAAAGATTAAGGCTGCACCAAGACCACAGACCAACAAACAACTCCGATCTTTGTTGGGTCTGACTGGATATTACACGGGTTTCATACCTAATTATGCTGCGATAGCATCCCCTCTCACTGACAAAACTAAATATAGGCAAGCTAACAAACTGGTTTGAGGAGACAGTCAAGAATGAGCTTTTACGTCTTTGAGAAATAAGCTCTCCAGCTCTCCGATTTTGCACCTGCCTGATCTTTCAAAACAATTTATTCTTAGAACAGATGCATCAGATTTAGGATTAGGAGCCAGACTCTTACAAGAGCATGATAACGAGTTATTTCCTGTGGCGTACGCAAGTAGGAAACAGTTACAAAGAGAGACGGCTTATTCTGTCATGGAGAAGGAATGCCTTGCTTTAGTTTGGGGCATTAACAAATTCGAACGATGCCTCTACGGTAGGGAATTTACCGTACAAACAGACCATACGCCTCTAGCATTTCTTCAAAAGGCTAGGTTAGCAAATCCACGTATTATGAGATGGTATGTAAGTATTCAACCCTATAAATTGAGAATTGAAGCAATTGAGGGTTCATCAAATGTTGGTGCAGATTGTCTAAGTCGTTTGATCTCGTAACTGAATCATTGTATGAACTTTAAGGAGTGTCAAGTAATTAAAGTGTTGAACAGTGCATTGTAAAAGTATTGTTTACTAAGGAAAGAATTGTGTTACAAATTGTAAGAATATAAAGGAAAAAGTTACAAATGTTTAAAAATGTTAAGAAAAGAGTTGTGTTGTAAATGTTTCAAATTACTAAGAAAATTTCTTCATAGGAGGGCAGTGAAATGTCACAACTTGTTCTGGGATAACCCCCTGAAGTATTTTATTGATTACTTTACGTGTTTAGTTAATTAGATGCTAATTATTTAGCCATGGTTTTGTGCATCGTTAAGCATTACGTAATCATTTTTTGGTTAACGAGTATCGGAATTCCGTCGGCATGGGGTATAAATAGAACAGTAAAGCCACGTGCTCTCTCTTTTCAATCTCGGTCTTGAACCGAAAGCAAAACCGTAAGTTGCTCTTGTTTAATTATGAAATGTTAGTCCGAATTTTACTTCAAAGAAACCAATTTCCACCCTCATTGAGATAACATGGACGCATTACTTTACGAATTAAATTAGGTGTTTTTGTTACTTTTATAGATGGCAAAAGAGACAGGGAAGAAGCTAAATTAAAGCTTGAACGAGGAAAGAAAGAGAACGTGAAACTAAGAAAAGGAAAAGGCCGACGCTCGTATAGAAAGAAAGAACATTCATTTGTATTAACCGTAAACGTTGACAGAACCCTCAACGAAACAAAACTAGGACCATAAGAAGGAAAGGATGCCATATGAAGTATAGAAGTTTAAAAGTTGAAAAGGATATATATAGAAAATTATGACTTTTTTGGGGTTCTATGTAACCACTATTAATTTTATTGTTGTTGTTAATAATAATTATATTGAACCTTTAACACTTATATACTCTCTCTGTCCGTCTTTACGCCGTTGTCGACTGCTCTCTTAAAAGAATCCGTGACGCTTACCCTACTTTTAAAACAATAGGAATAGAACAGAAAACAGTTATTGTTTTTAATCATGGTAGTCTTGAAGTAAAACGACATATTCAGACACTCTCAAATTTTGTAAAGGTAAATTTCAATCAGTTCGGCAATGATTGGGTTAGATTTGTTTAAACAATCTGTTATGCATACAACTCATTCAGTTCACAACATTTAGGCAACTATAGCCCGTATCAATAACTTTTCGGACGAAAGCCAGCGGACCTTACCAAAGTCAACTTTGACCCCATTTCAGGTTTAGCCCACTCTTATCAACAGTATGTATCTTCGTTAAAGAAACGTTTTGACCACCTTTCTCGCCCGATGTTAGAATTGCAGAGAAGCAAGCAAAACAGTCAGCATGTGAAAGTAACGAACGATCTTACTACTTTAGGACAATTAGTTTATTCATACAAGCCCTCATCTTCTGCTGTATATTCCAACGGAAGCAGGTCACTTCGCCCAACAACCTGGTCATTTCGCCCAACCAAGCCTGGTCATTTCGCCCAAACAGCCTGGTCATTTCGTTCAACCTTGATTAAATATGATACTTCAAAAGGAAACGTTCGGGAATTGTTAACGTTACAGGATACAAACCGAATATTAAGGAAACTTTACGATGGATCAGTGTGTTAGGGGTTAGGTTTCATAGGTTTGATAGTAAACGTTCGAATATTAAGGAATATTAAGGAAAGTTGAAGTCCATTTCTTAGTATAACTTTAGTAATGAAACGTTCGGGAATTGTTAACGTTACGGGATACGAACCGCTTATTAAGGAAACTTGAGGATGGATCAGTGTTTTAGGGGTTAGGTTTGATAGTAAACGTTCGGGAAATGTTAACGTTACGGGATACGAACCGAATATTAAGGAAATTTGAGGATGGATCAGTGTTTTAGGGGTTAGGTTTGATAGTAAACGTTCGGGAATTGTTAACGTTACGGGATACGAACCGAATATTAAGGAACCTTTAAGTCGTGGTTAAATTGATTACATATGTGATTACATATGTGGTTACATTGATTCAGCTCAAGATCGCCGAACTTAGTATGGCATCTCTCTGCATCTCTCAGTCAACACCCAACGAAGTGCCGTCCACGTCACCGCAGACTTCGCCGATCCCAAGACGATAGAGGAGGAGCCAATTCATAATGACCAACTCACGACGGTCGACGACTAGGCGGTCAACACTGAGATCGATGTAGTTACTGGTGGTTCGACGCGAGGCAAACCTAAGCTGGTCGACAACCAAGGCTACACGTACACTCAACGTCACACCTGGCCCAGCGGTAAATCTGCCTGGAGATGCAGCGTACGGGGAAAGAAGCTGGGTTGCGGAGCAACGGTTCAACAAGTCGGTAAGAACTTCAGGAGGGGTCCGAATGCTCACTGCCATGCCGGGAACCTGGGGATCGCTACAACCACGAAGCTCGTTGCCAAGATCAAGAAGAAGGCAAGGGAGGAGGTCTTCGTCGGCTGCAATCATCGTCGAAGAGCATATGATTGCCAGCAAGGAGGTTCTCCAACAACAACCTTCGGGCAGTCAGTCATCAGCTTGATAAGGAGGGCGAACAGGCATCGACAGACACAGCGACCGCAGGAGCCGAAGGACGTCAAGGCCCCCTTCCACCAGCTCTTTTCCGTCCATGCCTTCCTGAAGGGAGAAAACGGGAACATCAAGCAGGTGCCGATGGTGTTCGTTCCGATGTCCAGGAGGAAGACTAAGGATTACGTTGCAGTGCTACGCGCCATCATTGCCCAGATGCCGAGCGAGCCGACCGTAGAGGTGGTACTCGACTTCGAAGCTGCAGCGTGGAAGGCCCGCAGGAAGGTGCTCACGGTGAACATCCAGGGATGCTGCTTCCAATGGACCCAGGCCATATGGACCTGCACCAAGAAGCTACCACTCCATGCACGTCTAGTGAAGGATGGGAAGCTGGCCAGGTACCAACAGAAGACATACCAGAACAGATAAGGGCGGTACTTCGATCTCTGGGAGGAGTACTTTGAAGGGGGAGGCAGTCCACATCCAGTCTTCTGAGAGCGTGCTCTTTCCTGAACGGACCAACGATGTGACGCTACACAGCTCCTCAACCATCCTCCAGAAAGATGAGAACTATACAGTTCCTCAAACATGCAAACGGCTCATTGCCTAACTTTTGTCAGACTCCGATATCGAACGGACATCACTTTCTTTACCTACCAATAATATAACCCAAAATAAATCAAATTGAACTAGTGAAATAGAAACGGTGATATTATTCCACACCGATTCCCCTTTCTTTGTATAATAATATAACTTCCATTGTATGCCTAACCGCCTAAAGTAGTGTAAGCCTCCTATTATACCCGAAATAACTGCTCAAACTCGAATCGATATCGAGCGGACCTCACTTTATTTACCTATCACGAAGTAACATAACCCAAAATAAATAAAATTGAACTAGTGAAATAGAAAAAGTAATATTATTCTGACTGAATATTAGTAAAAAAAAAGGTTGTTGGGCGAAGTCACCAGAAAGCCATTCCAACTCCAGGAAAATAACTGCAGAATGGTGCGGTCCTTTGGTAATATATCAAGTATTCGATCGTACTCACTACCTGTTGTGGACCCTCAATGGAGAAGTAATACATGATGTATTTTAATTTAATAGATAAAAACCGTGTTATTTACATTCGTGGAATGAGAAACAAAATATTACGACCATCAACAAACTCAAAAAGATTTTGCAGAAACGACACGGTGAAGATGAAACTGTTACAATACAGAAGTTAAAAGACGCCTTTAAAATTGCTCGTACAAATAAAGATTCTCTTCATACTCTAATGCCTGTAATTACTGTAGTGCAATTTTGCGATGAAAACAAAAATTTCTTAAGACAATCTCTCCGAAAGATGTACTGTGTATAACAAAGGTACCCCCAATTGATCTTACCCCTTATATTAAATGTAGAGGGGTTAAAAGAAATCGGCCACGTCCTGTACCATTGAACCAGAAAGATATAGACCGTAACAATAACTTCTCTAAAAGTGTCAATTTCAAAGGATTTGAAATCATTCGTGCACATTATTTACCAGGACATTTACAATGCCTTCTTTCTCTTTGTACTACTAATAGCGATCACTCAACACACACATTTTGGTGGAATGTTGATCGATATTCTGGAAATAATGACATAATTGATACTTTACTTGAACTGAAAGTTAAAATTAGAGGTAATCACGAGAGGATCTTATCTCAATTGTTTTCTCATTCAGAGAAAATGCATAAATCATAGAGGTTTCAACGTTAGAGTGGTTCGGTTAAAACTGTTATCAGGCACTGTTATGTAAAACTTGTTCGTATCCTTTTCAGATGTTAGGTTGAATTGAACTTTCATTAAGTTATTACGTTGTTTTCATGATTAATTTTTGGATATTACATTTCCATTTCATTGATGTATCATATGTGTTTTGATGGATTATGCTACAATATATAGCAAGAGCCCTTGCGTAGGGGTATATGACAATACACATAATATTATCAAGCAAGATTGGGCTCAAATAGTCCAAGTAAATTGTGGTCCTACAAGTACCCATAAAGTAACCAACACTATAGCCAACACTTTTGTGATCACAAAATGTGATCGGATTTTTTATCAAAAGGCACTTTTCAGATCTAAATATGGCGTCGAAAATGTAAGAAATATAAGGTCACCTACAAGCGGATCAACAGATATGATAACATTGGTGACCTCAGATGACATGACCGTTAAGTTTGAAAATGTTCCACCACCCCATTCACAACTTGTCCCAAAATATCAACCGTATCACACCTTGTCATTGGGATTTAATTGTATTAAATGTCTAAAAATGAACTTTGAACTTCTATACAAAACTTCACAGACAAAGGTCACCCGGAGGTCAACCAATGAGGTGAGACCTAAATAGAGCATCAAAACTGTAAAAATTCAAACATTTTTACTTTGCCCATTTTCTCCCCCAAAATATTACTTTTTAACATTAATTGACCTTTGGTGACCTCGGATCACATGACCGTTAAGTTTGAAAATATTCCCCTATACCCTTTGCAACTTGTCCTAAAATATCAACCGTGTCACACCTTGGCACTGGGAGTTATTGCATTAAATGTCTGAAAATTTAACTTTGACCTAATATAACTTCACACACAAAAGTCACCTGGGGTCAACCCATTGACATTTTTGTTCGGTGGGACGTGAATATAGCAATCAAAAGCTACAAAAATTCAAAAACAATTTCTTTGCCCATTTTCTCCCCCCCCCCCCAAATACTACTTTTTAACATTAACTGAACTTGACCTTGGATCACATGACCGTTCATTTTGAAAATATTCCCCTATACCATTCGCAACTTGTCGAAAAATATCAACTGTGTCACACCGTGGCACTGGGGGTTTGACCTCGTATAACTTCACACACAAAGCTCACCCGGGTGTCAAACCATTGACATTTTAGATCCGAAGGTACCTTTGATATCCAAATCTAGCATCAAATCCAAACATTTTCTTTTTTGCTCGTTTCCTCCCAAAATAAGCACATTTTTTCTAATGTGACCTTTGACCTTGGTTTCAGATGTAGTTTTATCTCTTGATTCCAAAAAACAATACGACAAGTCTGTACAGCCATCCTAACTCCGACCGAAAACTTTGACCCCATATAACTTCGCACACGAAGGTCACACGGGGTTCAACCTATTGACATTTATTATCAGAAGGTACCCCTAACATCTGAAAATAGCATCGAAACTGTAAAAATTCCCAAAACACGTGGTCACCACAGATCAAATTGAGGTCAAGGGTTACCCAGATGCGGGTCGACAATTGGATTACATTGAAGCAACTCCCAACCCTAACGGACATTTCGTTCTCAAGTTATCGCAAAAGTACTAGTTTTTTATCATTAATTGACTAAATTGCACTAAATGTCTCAAGATTAACTTTTACCTCATATAACTTAGCACACAAAGGTGACCTTGGGTCAAGATGTTGACATTTTTGATCGGTGAGACGTGACTATAGCATCAAACTATAAAAATTCCAACATTTTTTTCTTTGCCCATTTTCTCCCCCCCCCCCATACTAGATTTTATCATTAATTGACCTTTGGTGACCTCGGATCACATGACGGTTAAGTTTGAAAATATTCCTCTATACCATTTGCAACTTGTCCAAAAATATCAACCGTCTCACACCTTGGAACTGGAAGTTATTGCATTAAATGTTTGAAAATTAACTTTGACCTTGTATAACTTCGCACACGAAGGTCACACGGGTGTCAACCCATTGACAGTTTTGATCGGAAGGTACCTTTGATATCCAAATCTAGCATCGAAACCAAACATTTTCTTTTTTGCTCGTTTCCTCCCAAAATAAGCACATTTTTTCTAATGTGACATTTCACCTTTTGACCTTGGTTTCGGATGTAGTTTTATCTCCTGATTCCAAAAAACAAATCGACAAATCTGTACAGCCATCCTAACTCCGACCGAAAAACTTTGACCCCATATAGTCCATCGGGGCAGGCTTCAAAAAGTGCTTAAAAAACGACTTTCGTTGCACATATTTAGTACCAAGGTTTGTTGGTTGGAAGTTGTAGAGGGATGTCCTGGGAACATTTTTCGCGATGTTGGATGATTGGAGAGATGTTATTTTTCGAGTAAACAACAAACAAATGACGTCACTGTTATACGGTGTACGACGATTACAACAAAGCAGTTCCTTGTCACAGCAACACGAAAACGGCATTTAAATGCATTTCAACTTATTAGAACCAATATATTTTTGTTGCCAGGTATAGAGGGATGTCCTGAGATTATCTTAGGAGTTGTTGGATGCTTGGAGAGATGTTATCTTGCGGGTAAACAACAAATGACGTCGCTATGAAGTGTGGGCTAAATTAAAAATCAACAACGAATATTCACAGCAACATGATAATAGTTTTTAAATGTTACTAAACCTAATTAGAACCAAGGTTTGTTGGTTGGATGATGTGAAGAAATGTCCTTGGAATACTTGAAGAGTTGTTGGATGCTAAAAGAGGTAATACTTTACGAGTAAACAATAAACATATGATGTCATAGTCCATCAGGGCAGGCTTCAAAAAGTGCTTAAAAAACGACTTTCGTTGCACATATTTAGTGCCAAGGTTTGTTGGTTGGAAGTTGTAGAGGGATGTCCTGGGAAAATTTTTCGCGATGTTGGATGTTGGAGAGGTGTTATATTTCGAGTAAACAACAAACAAATGACGTCACTCTTGTACGGTGTACGACAATTACAACAAAGCATTTCCTTGTCACAGCAACATGAAAATGGCATTTAAATGCATTTCAACTTATTAGAACCAAGATGTTTTTGTTGACAGGTATAGAGGGATGTCCTGAGATTATCTTACAAGTTGTTGGATGCTTGGAGAGATGTTATCTTGCGTGTTAACAACAAATGACCTCACTACGAAGTGTGGGCTAAATTGAAAATTAGAAACGACTATTCACAGCAACATGATAATAGTTTTTAAATGTTAGTAAACCTATTCAGAACCAAGGTTTGTTGGTTGGATGTTGTAAAGAAATGTCCTTAGAATACTTCAAGAGTTGTTGGATACTAAAAGAGGTAATACTTTACGAGTAAACAATAAACATATGACGTCACTGTTATAGGTTGGACGACAATTAAAACTCATGAGTTCCTTGTAACAGCAACATTGAAACGACATAATTTAAATATTCTTGCACTTATTTAGAAACAGGATATGTTGGTTGAAAGTAATAGAGCCGATATCAAAATGATATTTAAAGAGTTGTTGGGTGCTAGGAGACGTGTTATTAACGAGTAAACAATATACATATGACGTCACTCTTATACGTAGTAAGATAATGAAAATAGAGCAGTTTCTTGTCACAGCAAGATGATAACATCATTTAAATGTTCTTGCACTAACAGTACTTAGGACCAGGTAATGTTGCTTGAAAGCTATATAGGAACGTCTAAAGAACATTTAACAGTTGTAGGGTGCTAAGAGTGGTGTTATGTAAAGAGTAAACAATAAACAAATGTCATTCTTATACGTTGTACTGTACGACAATTAAACAGAGCAGTTCCTTGTCACAGCAAGATGATAAAATAATTAAACACAGTAATAAGAACCAGGATGTGTTGGCTGAAGTAAAAGAGGAAAGTCCGAAGAATATTTTAAGAGTTGTTGGATTCTTAAAGCAGTGTTATTTTTCGAAAACAACAAATTTATGTTGTGTTAAACATAATTTGAATAAATGCATTTTTAAACACTGTTCGTCTCCTGAAGTCTGCCTCTATACTCACCTTTAACGCAAATGTAGCTGGTCAAACACGCGGTGACCAGGCGAAAATATATGTTTTTAGGTTTGGGAAAATTACAAGTAGCACCTTCCCATGAGAGTAGGACCGGATGACTCTGATATCGTGGGACAACTTAAAAAGGCGTAACGCTCACACAAATATAAATATAAGGACAAATAGTAGGTTTACTATACACATGAATCTTGTATTAAAAACAATGAGGTCACTTAAACTGAAAGAAAAATTTAAATGATATAAATGGGTAACTTACAGATCTTATCAGAGCTGGTAGTCTAACAAGAAATCCACTGAAGTTATTTGAAAATAAAATGCCTAAAAGTCCTAAGTTAGAACACAATCGCGGCGCGGGTCAACCAAATAAAAAGTCGGGAAATATAATTATTTCCTTGGGTTACTTCGATCAGGGGCAGGTTCACACTGCTGGGGGACGTCTCTTGGGTAAGTTTGCTCTCTGGACGGCCCTAGACCAGCTTGCTCTTCACTCCCTGGTATCTGGGGTCCATTGACCTACTGTATCAGCTGTCAATTAAGTTACTAAATAATTACCAGGCACATTACTTAACCCGAATCTTAACTTATAAATGGGTCTTATCAGTGTCCTTAAATAAATTTGTAGATACACATCCAGCACCAAGAATATTCCTACCAAAACAATATAGCTATTAAACTGTCTATTTCTCCCACAGTTCTCAAAAGTGATAGAGGCTTGGAGCCAGTACATGTATTCCTAGAAAACAAGGACCACACAAAACAATTACTATAGTCAAAAATGACAAAGGTCACACAGGTCACAAACTGTTGCCCTGTAGTAGTAGTAGTAGTAGGAAAAAAGTGAAACTTTAAGAAACTCCTCAATCTACCAAAGTAGGTTATTCATTGTCAAATGAATAAAACAAAATAACAAAAAAGAACGGAAAAAGATGAAATGAATGTAAAGAAAATTGGAAAATGAAAGAAAATGATCAACAAAAACAACAACAAAAGATTGACCAGGTTATGCTTTGGTTACACAAACAATCCTTTCTGAGTAATATGACTTCTTCGTCACTGTCAACATGACCAACACTCAAAGCCACTTCTTTAGGAAGAAGTAGTCTTCCTCCATTATGTGTAGACAGAATGTTTTGGGCAATAGCATTTTCATCCTTTCATCACATCTGTGTTCAGCAGCTTCTTTGAGCCATTTTCAGCATCTTGCGTCAGACATTGAGACAGCTGTTCTGTCTGCCTGCTAACAGATATTCTTCCTTTCGAAAACTTCAGTCCTGATTGTGCCAGAGAAATCTCTGTAGAGGAAGCACCGCAAATATCCTTGTCTTTGGCGCCGATGGGCCTGCACTTTCATCTGCAACAAATCAAAACCAAATTTGTTTGGTTGATACAGTATTTTGAATTGTCCTGTCGATCACACTGTTTGTTCACGTTAATTGTCTACACTGGAACTGAACTGATTAATAAGCCATCTAATATTCCATTTATTTTAGTGTAGGCTAAGTCTGGAGCCATGAGCTTGGTAGGGCATAGTTACAAACCCACATACTACAAAGGTTTGAGAAGACATGCAACCCTACTTGACAGGTTTCCCATACTAAAAGAAGGCCTCACCATACATGCATCAAAGTAAAATAAACCAAGCAAGATGCTTTTTTATCAAATATTTTATACCAAATTTTGAAACACCTGTAATAAGACTATAGGTGGTAATAAATCGAGTGCCATGCTGATGCTAAATAGCTGGAAACTTACATATGCCAACTCGCTTTGTTAGGTGTACAAAATACAAGAAGGAATCTGAGACAAGGCAATACTGTAGCATTGCCTACGCCTATTTATACTTAGTGGCCTGTATAAAAGCTTCATTACAGGCTACATTTGTTTATGTGTGTGCCAGTACTACCAGCAGCCATAGAGACATGCTCTGGGCTTAGTAAGGCCCTGTTTTGAAAAATTAATCCAAGACTAGAGGCTAGACCATAGGCCTAGGCCGACATTGAATATTGATAGGCCTAACGTTAGTCTGCCTATCGAAGCTACACTGGTGTTGATTTCATTTCTTTGTTTCATGACAAATAAAACATGAAATAAATGGTATCATAAAATAACAGATTCCACTATATAGTAGCTGTCGATCTATCCTTCATGGATGCTACGTTAATCACTTCTAGTCTAAGGCAAACTAGTAGTACTTAGTATAGTATTGAAGAGCCTTATCCTAAATTTTCATAGTTGGCATTCGTATCACTTGAGGAAGTTATATATACTTTCTTGTCACAGTAATGCTCTAACATGAGGATTAGTAACAGGCCTATAATTACCTTCATCGTTCGTGTATTGAATCATGGAAGCACCTTCAAGGCTATACAAATTTGCCACCCTCAACACTGCTTCATATCTCGGCACATTTGACGTCGGTTTGCCAACTGTTGGCTGTAAATTTCTTTACACTTTCAGCCCATCGTTCTCTTGTTATGCAGTGCGTTATGCAGACGAATTGTAAACACGTTCAAAGGTTACATACACACAGTCTGTGCATATACATCACGCCGAGCCGAGCAATTTCTCTATCAGGTGACATATCACATGCCATACAATAAGGATTTTTATTGGCCCTTGACTGAAAAAAGCGCTGCGTTCGGAGAAGTCCTAACAACGCAAAGCGGACTAAATGAGTCCGTCTTAAACTGCTGTTTACTCTTAAGATAACACTTCCCGAACCATCCAACATGAAGAATAATAATTAGCATATGAAAACACACCATAATATCTGATCAAACCTTGGTACTAAATAAGTGCAACGACAGTGAACGGTATCGAGCCTGCCCCGATGGACTAATATAACTTCGCACAAAAAAGTCACACGGGGTCAACCTATTGACATTTATGATGAGAAGGTACCTTTCACATCTGAAAATAGCATCAAAACTGTAAAAATACCCAAAACACGTAAAGGTCACCAGCGTACAAATTGAGGTCAAGGGTCACCCAGATGCGGGTCGACAATTGGATTACATTGGAGCAACTCCCAACCCTAACGGACATTTCGTTCTGAAGTTATCGCAAAATACTAGTTTTTTATCATTGACCTTTCTTGACCTTTCAATCACATTACCGTTATGTTTTGAAACGATCCCTTACACCATTCACAACTACTCCCAAAATATCAACCATGTCGGACCCTGTCAATGGGAGTTATTGCTGTTTTTAATATATTGGTTTTTGGCATCTAACTGACCTTTGGTGACCTTTCGGGCACCAATAACAATAGGGATCATCCTCTTACTATGGGCTATCCACCCACCAAGTTTCATCATGATACATCATTTCCTTATGAAGATATCGTGTACACAAGCCAAGCGTCACATAAACACACACACAAATACACGCACACACACGCCAAGTTGAACGCATAGGTTCCTTGCTTTGCAAAAAGCAAGGAACCAAAAAGGTAAAACTTGTTATAAAAGCTAATGGCTTTAGAATTGGTATATTTTCGCGAAGAAATTATTGTTCAGACATGAGAAATGTAGGTTGGTTGTGAAGTTACAGATGTTGAAATATTCTGCACTTGCCTTTATGGTGAAATATGTCAAGGTCATGTGTATATTTGGGCTGCTTATAAAGTGAATGTAGTTATAAAATGGAATGTACTTGGATAGTAGGAATTGTACTAGTAAAAGTAAACATAAATTCAGATTTCACTGATGTTTGCACCGAGTACATGGGTATCCGTCACTCTCTTTCCCCGGGTCTGGAATTACTACCAGGTTTCCGCGATCTGCTGTTTTTCCATGTTTCCCTTTTTTATAGTCGCACTCTAACAGAATACATTTGACAAATACTGAAGGAAAAAAGAGAACAAAATATTGAAAGAAAGTTAATCTCAACCTAATCTACAAGAAAAGTGAAATAAAATCCTAAAACCAGTAAACGGTGAAAAGTTAAATGATTGTTGGTCAATGTGGCAGCCGATGTGTATAGTTTCATCAACACTGGACAGGGATTCATAAACCAGCACATTGTGCTAAGCCATCGCTTCGATGCGGTAGAAATTACTTGTTAAAGAATGTGCGATTGACCAACTCATTGTAACTTTTGAAGGGTCTGAATCCAGGAGTTTGTCTGCCACTGGTGCTAAATCTAAAATTGCATTTCTGCGCATGGTCACAGTAGCTGTCATCGGTAGTTCCAGTGTCAAGGCTTCTTCCACATCATGGAGCGATGCTGCTGATGGTAATCCCATTATTCTTTGATGCTGACATCCGTCACAGAATACTCTGTAGTGTTATCTCCAGTAGAACACAGTATGCTCAAGTTGTTGTCACTCGCTGTGAAGGCAATAATGTCGATAGCTGGTGGTGTGCTGATCTGTTCAGATAAAACCAAAAAGTCAAATGACTTTGTTATTCCTTCCAAAATGAGGAGCAACTGTGGCTATACATTTTTTTCGAAGTTTTTCGAAATTATGTCTTTGTTTTTCCTGTATGTAGTTGGATGTCGTACAATGTTGGTAGTAAAATAATAAATATTTTGTGTAATAGCCAAAAATGTTTGAGGATGGTCAGAGTTTGGTTCGTTCACAACATTTGTTATTTGTACCCAGTCATGTAGTGTTGCTGTAGTCTCTGCATTTCCTCTCCACAATTCAACTTCCAGTTCATCTGTATTGTCCTTTACAAATATGTTCAGTTCTGCAGATGGTTGGCCTCTCACATTTACATGCTTAACAGCTTCATCCTAGTATGGTATAGAAGAACGAGAAAGTGATCTTCAATCCTTTGGAGTTTTATAATTGGCAAGTCTTTCTAAAATTCAATTATGTGATTTTCACCGCAATTCAAGACCAGAGTGAAGTCAATAATAAACATTGTTCCCTGGAGGAAACATTTGTAAACAGTAAGAATTATAGTGACAACTTAAAATTATAACCCGTAACATACCATGTATTTGTTCGCTGTACAATACTTATATTATCTTTCCTTGATGTTCAGGTTCTTCAGATGGAGGTTTTCAGATTTGTTCATGTTAACCTCTGCTCACCCCAGTTAACATTTGATCTCCACCAAAAGCAAGGTTTATTAGTCATTATGGGAAAGCCACATGCAAAATATGAGATCCGCTATAGTTCTTTATTTTGAGATATTTTGTTTAAACGGTTTCCAAAGTTCGCCCTCTGCTGACCTGAAATGACTTTCAGACCTTCTTGAAAGTAGAGTTAAAGTTAAACAATATCAAAGTAAAGTATTATGCATATATGAATCTCTCTTAATGAACTGGATTCATAGCGTTTTTGACATTTCCATGTTTGTACCTTTTGATGGAAACTGATATTTTAACTCCACCAAAACAATACTGTATTTGTACTTATTATTGGGAGTACGTATCAAATATGAGATCTGCTGTCGTAACCTTGCTTAAGGTATTGTGGTTTCAAGCTACAACATCACACACTTACAGTAAGTTTACACACACACAAGTATGCTACGAAACAGAAAGACTTATATGTGATTAGGCAGGAGATTGTCTAGTCCAGTTTATAGAACAATTTGGGGGACAGTTTTGGCTTGTGGTAGTGGCTAAAATATTGTTATTTTTTACTGCAGAATGCAGATGTCAATGCTAGGATTAGGTGAGCTGACTGAGAGCCAAATCACTGAAATCACCAGACCTTGTACTGATGTGTCACTGGTACTGTACAACAACTATTTCATGTATTAAATGAAATTTAGTAAGGAATTTAAAATTATATAGATTATAAGTTTGTGAGCAGATGATAGTACTTACCCTTATTATTTGGCCTCAATAGAAGTTAAGGAGGTAATGGAGCATGTTCTTCTTCATTCATAATCCGGGGTCGAAATTAGGAGAAAAAAAGATTCAAACTTACTTTTTGAAAGTGTCACATGTATGAATTCCCAAAATTAGAATTTGATTGGTCATTTGGACATATCGAAGTGGGGGAAAAAATCTCGCGTTCGGTGGCCCTAGTATTAGTAATATATTAAGGCTGAAGGTAGCGGACAATAATGGGAAGTAGTAGCGGTCGTATGGCGAGCCGTTTTAGTTTTTATTCACTTTTCATTTAGTATTATCACCAAATATATGCTGATATCAGGAAGAAATTTGTGATATAAAAAAAATGTTCTTAAAACTTGATATCTGCAATTATTTGCTGATATCGACAAATGAAATGAAGATATCATCGATACATTTGCTAATTTACCAATTCATTTCATGATATCAGCAAATATATGGTGATATCAGAAAATATTTAGTGATATCACCAAATCATTTAATGTTATCAACAAATGAATTGCGGATATGATTGATTTGCTCATATCACAAATAATTTGATGATATCAGCATTCACTTCATACCACCAATTAAGTGAATTGGTGATATCCTAAAATGCATTGGTGATATCAACAAATGATTAGATGGTATTCCAAATTCATTTGATGATATCAACAAATCATTTGGTCATATTATCAAACACCATGATTTTGAAGATATCATCAAATGAATCGTTGATATGTACATATCAACAAATAAATTGGTGACATCATGAAATCATTTGTTGATATCAAGAAATAATGTGTTGATATCAATAAAGGAATTGGTGATATCATCGATTATTTGTTGATATCAACAATATTTGGTGATATCAGTAAATGTTCGATGATATTACCAATTCATTTCTTGATATCAAGAAATCATTACATGATATCCCCAAATTCATTTCATGATATTTGGTGATATTATCAAATACCATGATTGAACAAATCAATATATGAATGGGTGATATAATCAAATCAATTGTTGATATCAAGAATTCATTTGTTGATATCAATGAAGGAATTGGTGATATCTTAGATTATTTGTTGATATCAACAATATTTGGTGATATCAGCAAATGTTTGATGATATTACAAATTATTTTTTTCATATGAACAATTTATTTCATGATATCACTAATTCATTTAATGATATTAACAAATATTTGCTGATATCATCAAATAATTGCTGATGTCATGAAATAGTCAATGAAAACTTAAACGGCTTGCCATACGGTCGACAATAAGCAATAGTAGCGGAATACGGTATTTCATAGGAGCCATTATGGTTACGTGATATGTGAGCGCTTTCAATTACGATATTCAGAGGGTATTTGAAGATTGAAATTGAAGAGCATGGAGAAGATTATGAAGGGTTACACTTTTTGACTCATTTCCACTAACCCCGAGAAAAATTGTTATAGGAGCGCTTGAGGTCCCAAGAGGTTAGCCCATATAGATGCCTAATTTTGAGATGGCCCTTTGGCCAAAAAAAAGTCAACAGCATGTGGGATTTTCTAGAAGAGGGACCAACTGCTCTCTTACCCCTCTTCCGGTACCGTACGGGGAAGTTGTCTAAGAGGGCCCATAAAATGCCAGAGGGCTTAACAAGATGCATAATTGTGAATTCCAGTTTCTTTCACAGGTTCATTTGGCATTTGGCAAACTTAAAAAGTCTAGAACATGTTTTTGCTTCTAGTGGAGGGACAATCCGTCTCTTACTGCGCTTTCGCTACCCTCGGGGCTATAGAGCTCAGAAGTGGGTGGAACGAGATAAATAATAATAATTGCGATTTTCGGAGGGCAGTTTTATAGCAATTGAGAATGTAGAAAATTTTCGGATCAATCCAGAAGCCACACCCAAAAAGTTATTTAATCCAAACTATGAAAATGGCGCTGGTCGGCTTTTGCGCTTGCACCCTTCATATGCAACATCGATGCCAATATCTGTACTTACGAGTCCATGCATGCAGTGCACAACTTGCTTCGCACTGTTCCAGGAAATGAAACCCTGCTTGAGTAACACCAAGCACAAGTTACGTTGTCCTTATTTTAGAGCGACACGCAGGACTAGGCCTAGCCTAACTAAAGGTCCTCAAACCCAATACGTTCACCGTCATTCACTGCATTTGGCAGAAAGCCCCAAGCGACCGGATTACAATATGCCGGCAGACTGACGGCATGGGCTAGCTCGCTCTATAAATTTACGCTGAAAGTGCCTCCCAGTTTTCTGGGAATAACACTTTGCCAGCGTTGTTAGTTGCATCTAAAAAAATATTTCGAAATATCATGTCCTGGAAATAAAAATATAATAATTTTCATGTTGTATTTTCAATCTATAAAACTCATAAGAGGTATATGTTATCACTGCGAGAAAGAAAGTGTGGTGCTATCATATATAGGATGATTTCACTGTTTCTATGTTCTAGCTGAACAACATGCAATTTACATAATAAGTACATGATTTACAAATATGGTCACAACCTATTCAATAGTCCATCAAGCACTGTGAAGAAGCAATGATGAGCTGATATCACTGTGATACAATCCATTCATCATCATGGCAGAGCAGTTATGAAGAATTAATCTCTGGTGGTGGCGACCTGTTATGAAAAGTATCTATTGTGATGGTATCCTGTTCATCATCACTGCACAATGAATTAATATATTTCTCACTATTTATTTTATTTTTTACAGATACAAAGAATATGCCACATACAAGCCAAGGACTGCAGCTGGTGCCTCCGATCAACGAACAATCACATCTTTCGTGCAAGGCAATGTCCATGTCTATAGGGCTACTCATCCACGCCAGCGAGATATTAAACAAGCGATCATTCTTGACCTTATCGTTAATTCTAGTTTGCCCATATCACTTGCGGAAAATGCTACTTTTCGACATTTCCTTGCCTTATTGGATAACAGGTATACACCTGTGAGGTCTACCATCACATCCAAGATTGCAACAATTGTATCTGAACAGCAAACTATTCGCTCTGATGGTGTTGGACCGCATTCTCATTTCCTAGCTTGCAGTAGATTTAAGGGATCACATACTGGAGAAAGGATCAGCGAAGCCCTTCGAAGCTGTTTGTGATAACTATGTAATAATAAAGAGCTACATTATAGTTGATGTCATAATGCTGTTAATATGAAACGAGCATTTACGGTATGCTTTCCTGCAAATCTAGTCGATGACGACGAAGAGGCAACTGATGATGATCAGGCTCAGTTAGACGATGTCACTATATGGGAGTCAATGGTAGGAGACGAACAACGTGAGGTTGATAATGCTCTCTTGCGAAATTGCAGAAGACAACGCCTGCAATGTTTTACAAATACCTAGCACCAAGCACCAAACACCAAAGCAATATCGTTCGCTATGTCTAAAATATCCCGACTCAGTACGTTGCTTCACACAAGTTGCACTTTGAAGGAAGCATTTCAGGGGCGATTTGGCACAAATAGGTCTATACCGGCTGTTATTTGCACTCGCTTAAACTCTGCCTTGGGGCAAGTTCGTGCTGTGATTGGACTGGAGCATCAATCACTCCGTGATGTTATCGAGCAACAAGGACACAAAGAGTGTTTGCTAATACCTAGAGAATGGAACCAACTGAAGGAGTTGGTGGAAATCCTTGACCCATTTCTAGATGCTAGAAATTTGACCCCAGGTGAAAAAGTGGTCACCATCAGCTGTGTTGTGCCATGTGTTTTATCTTTAAACCGTCATCTGTATACCATGTCAGCAAACAAGCAAGGTCGATACCTCAATGGTTTGATCAGAAAGCTTCAGGAATCATTCAAGAAAAGGTTTCCTGGAATCTTTGTCGCCGTCAAGATGGAGGATTCTCTTCATGATGCAAGTGACCTCCCATTTGGTGACCCTTTGTACCTACTGGCTGCTAGATTAGATGCTGTATTTACTATGATGTGGATAGAGCATGATGTCCTGGTGTCTGATGCTGCTAAAGAGCAAGTGCAAAACACGTAAAAGGTAACGTTATTGTGACAGCAAGCTGCTCAAAGACATGTTATTATTCTTGTTCAGGACAGATAGCTTAGTCGGTAGAGCTCGAACTGCAAATTGAAAAATTGCACGTTTTAATACTCCCAGAGTCCAACAACCAGTTCAGCTTTTATGGTGTGTTTTGGGATAGGCACTCTACCGCTTCTCTACATTCGGGTGCTTATTGGTTACCTGCGAGATGTAAATTTGAAATTTGGTGCTGATCTTGGCAGCCTTGGACCCACTTATGTTTGTGTCATACAAGTTATGTGTGGTTCATACAAGGGAAGGTAGCATGGTGCAGTGGTTTGAGTGAACGAGAGAACGATTTAATTTAATTTACTATACTCCGATCACTACACTTAGGCTTTTCATATTCCTAGCTCAGGAACTAGAAAGAGTGTGCCAATGTTTGTTGCAAACATGATATGTGGAACAGACTTGGTCAGATTAATTTCAAACATTGTGTGTTTGATGATTATTTATCATTATGAGTTGGTGGTCCTTAATGATTTGGTAGAAGTATGGGCTCATTTTAGGTTAGACTTCCTGAACAGATTAAATTCGAGTTCATATTTGGTCACACCGTCATATGTTCCTCATAATGTGACACATTGTGTACATATTCTTTTGTAATTGATTTAATGATCAATTCCATAGTAATGACTGTATGTGTATGAACTGTATATTAATGCAATCATATCATTTAGTTCAATTTCTTAACATTTGTTCCATTCCATAGTCTCCTGTGTTATTTTTCTTTTCAGACCTTATTTTATCAGAAGCAGATACAGAAAGTCAGAGTACAATACATGAGCAGGCCATTGCCAGCACTAGTTATGCTGGGCCTCAGGCTGATGGTGATCAGCCTTTGGAGAAAACGCCACGCCTATTTTCCAGCTATAAAAGGAACCGCCACTAAAACGACACTGTTAAGTCATCAGTCGCAAACCAGTTTAGCCGCTATCTGGAGCTATGTGAGGACTTTGACTCCTCTGGCAGTAATGCAAGCCTGGCATTTTGGAGTGCAAACAGGACAATATTTAACAAGCTTTTTCCTGTTGCCATGAGGGTGCTATGTGTTCCGGCTTCCAGTTCTCCGGTGGAACGAGTTTTCAGTCATGGTAGCATAATCATGAGGCCACATCGTTCTAGATTGAGGGACAAAATGCTATAAAATTTAATATTTCTCAAATGTAACAATCTGACTAAGTGAAGTCAACATGTCAATAGCCAGTTTGGAGCAGAGGGAATTTTCGGCGTACTACTAGTACCATTGTAAAGCCTTCCATTTATCACATGTGGTATTACTAAAGTATTCAGCACTATCATCAAGTGTCATCCTCAATACGAAGGTTGAAAACCAAGCGCCTCCAGTTCTTATCGATGAATGAACACTTTTTGACATGAGCAAACATGACTTGTCACTTGACTTGGGAAGAAATTACTTCTGACTTGACTTTACGCTATTTGACTTGTGACTTGACTTTACCGGGGAAAATGACTTGTGATTTGACTTGACGATAAATTACTCTTGACTTGACTTCACGAAAAGTGACTTGTCAACAACTCTGGTAGAGATTGACCTGTGCATGCACCAGCAGTGAAAAATATATGCAATGATGTTGTGTTGTGATCGTTGACTTTTTGGTAACACCAGCTAGTGATGTATCGTAATAGTTTCCTTTGGTTGGTATTCAGAGATTGGTATCGTGTGTCGACGTTCTGTTCAAAATTTCTTCAATAGAGTGAGTAAAGTTTATATGATGTGTTGTCAAAGAATTGTCAACCTGAGTTGAAAAACTTCATAATTCAGGTATTACCTCACCTATGTTATGTGGTTCGTTGACTTTGTCATGATCAGTATACTCATTTGTACCCAGTAACTCGGTATCACACCATACATCATTACCCTGTGGTGTTGCTTCAGAAGCAATTTCCCATGCCTCATCTAAGTCTTCACCATGTTTTTCATATTTGATCCGACTATATCTTTCACTGATTTGATTCGATGGTATAGTGAACAGTTCCCATCTGAAAATATTCTTCGTAGGTTAGAGATGCATAATTTCGCAACTCATTTTGGTATGAGGTAGATATAACCTTAATAATCCCTGGTAATACTTTTCTGGATTGTTTTCCATTCTAGTTCTGTTGTAACGTACAACTGCACACTATTTTGTTCGTTCAAGAACGAAACCTAAATCGTTGTCTAGAGCACTGCATGTTTTTTCTTTCTGGAGCTGCTGAAAATGCATTCGGAAGCAAATGTTGCTAAACACATCTTCTGATAGTGGAGCGACTTTGGTCTGCTGGGGTATTTTTCAATTATATTTGTTACCCATGTATCCTCACTTTCATTTGCAATATTGACAAAGGCAAGGTAATCCGATGTGCATCTGTTGGTACATAAACTACTTTACGTGAGGAAACTGTCAGTCTCATACCTGTTACTCTGTACACAGCTTCCATAATACAAATCTTCCTATGGTTGAAATAACTGTTCCCAAGCGACGTAGTTTTGTTATAGCATCTATGTGACCATTACGTACATCTTCTTCAGCCATCTTTAGCAATGTCCCCATCTCTCTTTCAGCTTTACTAATGTAGGATACAATGTACATAATACAGCTGTATGGATTTAATACAAACTGTATATCCATATTTGCATTCCAACACCTCAGCAGATCTGGGTTGTAGTTGTTAGCCCAGCATTGATTTGGCTGTCTTCGCAAGAATATTGTTTCCTTTGAAGTCAACAGAGAGAAGGGGCTTGCTGTAAATCTGCCTGTGAAATGTCTGAAAGATGGATAAAGTCTTTCATGGTTGAAATAGTAGTATCTTGTAATACATGCCAACACTTTTTCCTACGTGCCTTAGCCCATTCTGTTGTCTTTTTCATTGTGTCATCACCCTCTGTCAAAGGCTGTGCACTATGAGGAACTGGATTGCAGCTGATATTGGTTTGTATTTTTTTTATAGTAATAAATGTTCTCTGAGACGGTGGTCGTGCGAAATTAAACTTACTCATCTTTTTGGACTTTTTACATGACTTGCTATGGTTTTTGCTATGTTTGAACACTATTGACAACTTCATGTAGTTGTGCATCTGTTTCTGCAAAAGGCATTGAATATGTTACATATTTGTTGATGAAATTTATTACAAGCAAGTTCTCTGTATGTTGTTGGTATTTAGGTACGTCTTTTATCCAAAATTAACAATGGAGATGAGCCCGGCCGCGCTGCTGAAATTGTACACGATAGAAATAATCAATTACTTCACCAATAGGATGTTCATCATCTAATATTACATTTTGGATGAAGCTCTGTACCCTATGTTCGAACTTTGTAGCTGCTGTAACAGGATTGCTTGAAAAGAGGTCACAGTGTTTTCTCGAAATTATGTCATCTGCTACAGTTTCCTCTTTTTGCATGAATATTGTAGCTGTATTCTGTTTCCATATTTCATTGATTGTGTCTGTTCCTTTTGCATTGTGATATCATCACCAGGAATATGACTCAGAACAGTGTCGTTGTCAAAGAAAGTGTTGTGTTTCTTTAGGTACTGTAAGGATTTGAGAACTTTAAGGGGATCAACAACTTGATGTCATTTTACGCGTATAAGCGTAGAATCAGTTAATGGTCTTGGAAGAGTATTAACAGTTTTACTTATATCAAATGGGACACAAATAACCGTATATCGTGGTGGATTAGTAAAGGTCTTGATTTTGAGAGAGTTTGCCGCAATTCCATTCAATTTCACTGTACTATTTTCTCACCTTACCTCCTATTTACTATAATTGAAATATTTATTTCAAAAGTCGTCGGTTTTGATTTGGAGTAACTGCAGAATGCAACGCCCCATCGGAACGTCACCCTTTCTTGCCCCTTGGAAGGCCCAGACGAAGATGTAGGCAATTGCATGGCATTTTTCTATCTTTCGTGGTAACCTATGGGGCTGGTTGTTTTGTATGTTGTTCGGTGAAGCGTGGCATTTTGAGAACGACAAAACATGAGGGAGTTGGGCCAGACTGATTGGGGCCCAAACCAATCCCAAACGGGACCAACCGGGCCAGCTGTCTGGGGCCCACATGGGACCCATTCTGGGCCCCAATCGTTTTAGCCCACACAGAACCAATACTGTGCCCAATCAGGCTAACTGCATGTGGCCCAAATGGGACCCATTTCGGGCCCAGTTGACTGAGCTTGACCCAAGTGAATCCCACACTGGGCCCAACAGTGTGGTCCAAATTTTAGGCCCAGCTGGTTCACTGTGGCCATTAAAATAGTTCAGTTATCTACAGGTTCACCACCTCTCAGCATTCAGGAAATTGGCTAAAGGCAAAGCATGCAGGAAGTGTTTGTTAAAGTTGTACGTTTGTCTCAGCGTGAAAGTGTAGTCGCCCCTATCATCCAAAGGACGAGAGAAGAGCTGGATATAGCTTGGTTGCACTTGTGTCCCACATATTATAGCAGGTTGTTGAATGGTGGTCAATAACACTTGAACCGCCGTTCATGTTCTGTCGTGGTACAGCAGGGAATAATTGCCTCACAAACAAATCCAAATAAAAACAAAAGTATTCATGTCTACATTCATTGAAATAGATTTCTCAAGAACACAACGATGAAAACTAAACAATAATTCATAAAGCAATTACATTTTATTTGAAAGAAAAATATGAAACTCTCAGAACTGAAAATATATGCTTCCTAATTGGAGGGAACATTTTAGCATTTGGAGAAAGAATACAATGTTCAGGCAAACCGTGCAAATGTTAACGATAAGGTCAAGATGCTATATATTGCACATACTTTTGCATTGCAAATGCAATGCGAATGTTGCTCAGGGCCAACAGTATGTATGCTAGATCTTCCTCTGGATCAAATGGAATCCTAAAAACATTAACTCATTTAAAATCGTGACAGAAGAGTGAACTTTTATTTTTTTCTGGCAAGGTGAGAATAAACATCTTCAATGTTTTATGACAAGATCAAGTGCATAGGTAATTAAAAATATTACTACAGTAAATCTCGAACACAGAAAAATATAAATGAATGGATGTACTCTAGAATAAAGAACATTGATGTGCAAGAACTAAGGTGTATATTCATTTCTTGTAGATACGACACAGTGAAAAAGAATGGAATGGTTTAGTACTAAGCATAAAAATTCACATTAAAGGGCAAGTGTACTAAAAATGTGATTTATGTATGTTATAAAGCTTTGAAAAACATGCCAGTAGCTTTTCATTCCTTCTCTATTGCATGTCCGGCTACAGAGTTATGAGCATTTGGAAATTCCTTAAGAAATAAAATAGAACGGCAACACTAATATTTGGGTTTGTGGCAATTCCTATGTTTTATATTGTTATTCATAGTCATATAAACATGGAGGTTATAACCATATCCGTTCTAAAATGTTAACATGTTATATTAGCACTTGGGATTTAGATGATGTTTAGACAATATTGTTTATTTCTTATGTAAGAAACGTGTGGAAACATGCGCATATATTTCCAAGTGAAATATAACACTTTTAGTAAGAGCCAGGTATTGACATGAAAAATATGGTGTGGCCATTCTACTCCTATTGAATAACAAACTGCTAACAGTCATATCTCGGTAACTGAACATGCAATGAAGTTTGAAATAGTGCTACCGATATGATTTTCAATGCTCTATCAGTTAGGTGAATTACAGTTTGAATAAATGCCCCCTTTAATGTACAAAAGTCGGTTTCAACATGAAAAATACATATTTACAATGTTGAAATTGTTTCAGATGGTATATATTTTGAAGAGCATTGTCATTCTATGAAGAATAAAGCTGCTTAACACAGGCATGGGGTAATTGGAAATCGCGTCTGCCAAAACTCTTCAATTCTAAACAATACATTTCAATTTTTGGCTGAAAATAATACCCCTATTGCGTTCGCCATAAAAATAGAAAAAGAACATTTGGTACCCACACATACCAGCCCGAAGGAAGAACAGCCATGATCTTACACTCGGCAGAATCTGACTGGGTAAAGATATTTTGCATATTACGTAATAGTCTTTATGAGGTCACAAGGGGTCTTGATATTGGCAAAAGAAACAAAGAAAATATGCCTCTTTTAACTAGCTCTCACAGCAGGTTTCGAAACAGACATTTTATAAAATGTAAGAAAGATCTAAGTAAGACATTAATATGTATTAAATTTCCATTTTTCCCCGCAGATAGGATTTTTTGGTAAAAAGCTTTAAAACGTGCATAAAAAGTATGCATATGGTATCCTGGCCAGTTGAACAGGACCCCTTGTGAGGTCACGAACCTGGCAATAATTTGTTTATTAAAATTTCAATTAAAAATGAACCAAGCGAGCTATAGTTCTGGTTTTTGTTCTTTAGGTTTCTGACATATTAGGGTATGTTGCCAGCAAGTTGAATTCGAATGGATTACATGTCATTCTTACTTTAAATGTGGTTTCATTTCCAATTATGAGAACCAATGGAAAGTTCATGATGGGAGGTTAACTGTTTTTCTATATATGGCATTTAAATTATACTTGTTACTTAAATAATTGGGATCAGTGTTCTTTATATACTGGTAAATTATAAATGGTACTTAATTAACCAGACACTCAGCGATAATTACCCCTAAATTGTTAATTCATGGCTGATCAGACCAAAGTTCAGAAATTGACGCGGGGATGCACGTTTTTGGTATTAACGTGCAAAAATTCGAGACCATTCGGAAAAAGAGGGCGCTGTTGTTGATTTCGCGGAAAATAAAAAAAGCATTGACGCGCACGATAAAAATCAACCCTTGCGCTGACCAGAGACCAACTATTTTGTTTCAAGTATTTTTTATGAAAACATATTTTGTCATCTTAGTTTGTAAAAATAGCACCAAGGGTGCAGAATAGGTTGTCCGTGTAGATTAGTAAACATCCTAAAGAAACTTCATATCACTTGGAGAAAAAAAATTGAGAAAGCTTTGACCCATATTGTAGGCTACCTATGTTTGCTTGCAATTGGACCTACCCTTTTAAAATGAGACACATTTCAGGCTACTTGACCTTGTTATGTTACCTGTGACCTCAACAGTATGTGAAGGCATATGTGTTGCACATGTGATCCAAGTTTGGTTGCAATCAGTGTTTGTGTGAATGAGATATGAACAAAACAAATGACCTTTGCCCTTGTTATGTGACCTTTGACCTCATTAACATATCAAAATACCCATACTGCACCTATGATTCAAGTTTGGTTGCATTTGGTGTTTGGATGAATGAGACATGAACGACGCAAAACGTGTGTACCAAAAGTTTGACACACATACACACACAAACAGGCAGACACACGAAGGATGCAGCCATAAGGTCTACTCCTACGGACGACCTAATACTAAACAATAAAAAAACAATTAAGCAATTAAAACAATAAAGCACATTACAAAATATTGAAACCAGTAATCGGACTTTGATTTCATGGAATTTGACATTTTCACAGAATGAAGACTTGAAGCAATATTCTGTATGCCTCTGCAATGCATCCTACTTTGAAAAGCAAATTAGGCCAAGTGATTGAATTGCACAAAACATCAGCATATCATGCTGAATCAGTCTGGCAAACTGTGCATTACTTCTGCATACATATGAATAATACTGCCAATTGTTTGTGCCATCCTGTGCCACAATTATTTGATGGTATTTTTTTTAAACTTACTATGTACGACTTGGAACAGCTTTGTTTCTCGAAATGCCACCTTTTTATTGCACCCAATGAAGTTTGTTTGCAATGCCAGCTGTGCGTCCATGATGTGCCTCCCAAATCTGCGAGGAAGTTTCCATGGAAGAAAGAAAAGACAACAAATGTATGACAAAGTAATTGTCATCTTAATTTAACATAGGATTTTTTGAAAGATAATCAAAAAGATTGCGAGTTTGTACACACGATGCCAAAATGTCTGCTCTCGAAGCCTCGCAGTTCCCTGAACAAATTTCGAAGTCAGGGATTATTATAGACAAGATGTGCAAGTCATGAATGTGGATAGTTCAGTTGGACTACTGAGCAAAAGGCTGTCAGTTTCAATCCTCACAGATCGCAAAGCTTTTCTGTTGTACTCTAGGGCTAGGCATTCTATATACACGGCTTCTCTCTACTCAGGTACTAATTGTGAACCTGTAAATAACTTGTAATTATACACAGGGATATCCATATTCAAGGGGTAGCAGGGTCACATGTTTATTGCAGTGACCTGGGTGGCACTATTGAGCTGCTGAGAAATCATGTTATGCCATGAATACTGAGAAAAAAAGAATATTCAAAGATGCTCAGTTCAGGCAAAAAACAGACACACAACTCCTAATTCTAGTAAAAGTAGGGATGAAGAATACAATGTTCGATAATATATGTTTGTAGTATAAATTTAGAGTCTAGACACAAACTGCAGTTGTCCTGCAATGGAAAGCAAAGGGAAAACAAACAATTCCTAGAGAGCAAGCATAGTTAATGTCAATTTGGTATAATTCCAGTGGACGAACATGTGACCCAGGACCTCGCCATTGTACCGCCGCTGCAATCTCTTCTTCCAGAGATGCAAATAGGGTAGCGACCGCATGGCACTCCTGTCAGCCAGACTGCAAATTATTCAAGTTTGCATGCACCTCTCCAAGGCTCCAAATTTAACAATTCGGTATATTGGGTTATTATTAGTTAGTTTCTCAGTTACTTTAGGGGTAGCCCACTTCTAGAAAATATGATTAGCCCTGGTGCCTGCAGGAACATCCAATTACTGGTTGAAGCACAGCTCGTAACTTCCAGTACAGACAAATAACTGCCACATCTGGTGATGCCCATTGATGGCCTGTACGTCTCCATTGTCGATAGCTCTCGCCATGTCTGTGATGACGGTTACATGAGCACCATCCAACCAATGCAGTCTTAAGTTCTCTCACCTGTTCTTTATCATTTTCATTATTGTTAACAATTATACCTGCAATGCCTATGATGCAATTAAAGATGAATGCACTTACCAACCCAGTTTGGAATGCTGGGTCAGCTAACTTCTCTTCAAATGAAGTCAACTCCGCGGGTGTCTTCAGTGGGAGAGATGCACCATCTGGTAGGGTAAAATCTTGGGCACTGGTTCTTTCTTCCTTCCTTCTTGAGCAAATTCTTCAACAGGCCTACATGAACTCTTTGGGTCTCTCTTATATCCTCGAGAAGTCTGAGGACTTTTTTTGCCATAAGGCCTTGTTAGTGGTCGGCCTCTCATGGGTCACTAGTTGGGGTAGCTGTGGCCCCGACTGTGGTGCGAGGGGTGGTCGTGACTGGTGTGAGAGGGGTGATCCTGACTGGTGTGCATGTAAGAGATTGTAGTGAAGGTGTTGAGCTGAGGATGTCGGTGGTTGGTGTAGGTGGTGCCGGCGATGAGTGCAGTCTACTGCAAGGTGGCATTGTTACAACCTGCGATGGGACAGGGGACTCCTTCTGTGAGGACGATTTCTACCGTTGCTTCGATTTCACAGGAGAGTCAACTTCGCTTACCTCGCTGTCTGAGGAAACGTACCTTGTGGTCTTCCTGAAAGAAAAAGAAAAAAAACAGTTGGTATGTAATGAGATGGGTATATATTCGAACCATAAATCTGGATACCATGGTAGGAATTAGTTATTGGCTCAGTGCCCGGGGCTCCTTTTGGACTGATTAACTAATATTTCCCCTCCAAATGATCTGTCCTACACTAAACATATGGGCAATTTCGCCCTCCTGGCTCCACTATTGAAGGCTATTCAACGGCGCCGGAACGTTTGAAATGTTGGTGGGGCCAACCCAATTAGGCGTGGGTCCAGGGGCCCGCCTTAGGGCACCGGTGGCCCGGGGGTCCAGCGGCGAATCCCCGGTGGGGTTCCAGGGGGGACCCCGGAATTTTCCTAAAAGCCCTAAAATGGTCCCAGAATCAAACTGGTGGGGGGGGGGGGCAAGTCCCCCAGTCCCCCCTAGGCGACGGCCTTGAAAGTGCCAGCATTACCAAAATCAGAATATTAGCAGCTGTATGAAGTGAAAAATTATTTTGTTGTGTGGTTGGCCAGAGAAAAATCTCTGGGTCAAATAAGATACAATCGAGTATTTTTAACGAAATTATGAGTAAAGTTAATGCTAGATGATTTGGGATACACATCTTACTTTGCAATCACTCATTCATCATCATTTAAACACAAATGCGTAGCATATTTCGGTTAGAAATTTGTTTCAAATTGCTCACTTTTTATTTACTTGAAAAAAATTTGTCATCTATTATACACTCTGTGTTTAAAGTAAACAGATATCAGTATGATCTACAAATTATGTACGCATCCATTGGTAAAGTTAATAAAATGTTGAAAAATTAGTTTTCTCCTGCAGTTTAATTTCACTCTGTCTTGAGTTGTTATACCCGTATCTGAGTACGAGTACGTGTAGTGAATTCACGTATAGGCCATGCTGTATTCACACACGCTCAGCGGCACGGCCATCTCGTCAGAACGTGTAAGTTATTTCCTTTTGTCTGTGTAGATGATATACAATTATAATGCTAATACAATAGCTAATTATCATTAGTAAGTTGTTCATTTCCACATTTATTTGACAGGGGTGATTCCTCCCAATGAAATGTGTACCTAATACCGAATGTTAGCCTAGGCCTACATCATGTAGCCCACTTGGCCTAGCGTTAATGTAGGTCTATCGTAGCCTAATGGTACTACGTACGTACCGAAGGTTAGGCTAAAAAAGACCAAAGTTAGAGCTCTGTTAGTGTTACTGTTCACTACTGCCGGTAGTGTTACTGTAGTGTTAGTAATTTGAAATGCAGTAACATAATTTAAAAAAAAATTGTTTGACTACCCATCTCAGCCCAGTAAAAATAGGTCCAAAAAACATACATACATAGTGAGTGAACCCAAATTTGTGTAACCTTTTAGTGATTTTTTTAAACTAATATTGACTGCAATTATCATACAGAACTGTCACCTTTTCATCAGCTTTCTCCTCTATCGAATCTAAATCTTTAAGCAATCTGATAGTTTACCTACACTACATGAATTGGAACTCCGTTAAGGTTTTAGGCCTATTTCAAACAATATATAAAGTTGCTACAGTTACAAGAATTATAATGAAAAGAATGTAGATACCTGGCCGGCATAATTATGACCATGCTGATGTTGTGACCTCCACCTACCACTGACCAGTGCAGTGTAAGGCAAGGTTAAGTAAACATAGTCGTTTGAGGGTTATTATAGTGATGGAAACGCATGTAATAACACAAAGTGTTATTTTAATGTTCACTATCATGGTCGGTTTATTAATAATGGTGACTAGGCGTACTCTTTCTCATTTCAGAGTAACCGTTGTGGAAGAAGTGAACATAAGCCACAATGTCCAAACGAAAATGTGACAGGAGTACTCATCCTGCAGTCACCAAAAGTTCCCGCAAAACACCCTCGCCACCTACATGTATGCTTCATGTGCTATCCATGTCTGATCATGGCCCTTTTACAACCCTGAGTAAAATCAAAGGAACTGCAAGTGAAAAACTACAGCACCTTCATAGGATCCGGGACCGACGTCTCCGCCAGTCACATGAGTCCCCATACCGTATGCAATCAGTTTGTGACCAGATCCCTCCAACTCTCCCCGAAGACCTGGAAAGTACTGGGTATCACCGACAGTGTTATGAGCGTTTTACTGGCAACCTGCATCTTCTGGGAGATGCGATCGAACCAGACGCATCAACCTCGCTATTGCATTCCCCACGTAGACACTCTGCTGGACCCATATTCCCACCAGAGTGCATTTTCTGTGAGAAAGTAGAGATTAAAGGTGTTGATCGCAAAACAGAGCGACCTGACAAATTCTCCTCGTGGAAGAGCAAAGAAATTGCATGGGAGCAAACCGAATCACGGGCCGAAAAAATGGGTCTATCACGACTTCACCGACTGGTGAAAAGCACAGACCTCTTTGCTGTTGAGGCCAAACACCATCTATCATGCTTGAGATCCTTCCGAACAGCATTCGCTAACTACGAGCGCGGGATTAACAGAGCAAAAGAACCAAAGTATACTGAACACGCTCACATGTCAGCCGCCCATGAGAAGGCACTCGTGTCAGTACTGGAGCACATACAAACTTATGTCGTCCAGCAGAATGAGGTCCTACGGCTATCTACCTTGCGCTTGTTGTATATTGAAGAACTGAGACGGAATGGGTATGAGAACGAGAAACGCCTACATAATGACCCAATCAAGGATCATGTATCTTTCATGAAGGTCGATCATGACAAATGTTATGCCATTTCATTCTGGCTCGTGTAAAGTTCGAACATAACTGTTATTGATACTCTTGCACAAGCTTACACTCTCGAGAGCACAGACAAATAACAAAACGCTGCACTCGTGGGAATATTCTACATGCTTTCAGAGAGTCCCAAAGCTCACCGTGACCGCCAACATCCGACGACATGGAGATCAGTTCTGAAAAGCTTCTACCTTCAGACCTCGTCCGGTTCTTCAGCATAGTTTTGTACGGCAAGGAACACAAGGAAACGAGCGAAAAGATGAAGCGCCTGGTATCCTCAATCGGGCAAGACATATGCCGTGCAGTATCAGAGGAAAAATGGAAGTTACCAAAACACATACTTCTCTGTGTGACTGTGAGGCACTTGTTCCGTAGCAAGCGGTTCACCAAGATTTTGAACACGCTTGGCCACTCAGACCTACGATTTTGCTTTGGAGATGGAAACCGCCCTGGCCAAGGCCCTAGATGTAGTCTCAACTTATCTGACGCCCCAAATCGTGACAGGAGAAGGGGACCGTGGTATTTCATTGTCAGTGGGAGTAGGACAACTTGAATAAAATCACTACGAATGTGCACGGCAACAACATTGTCAACAGTGCTGGGGGAATAATGGTGCAGGAGGTCATGCCTGGAACCCAGAGCCCAAATGTCCGAACGCTGCCTGAATTGGACAAGTCGCAACAGCGTAGCGTGAAAGTTGATACACCAGAAACTCTCCCGCCCTTGCATTTGACACGTATTGGGCCAACGTTTCCGGGTGGCTCGTCATTCACACACCCTGTTGAAAATGACGCAGTCTTTACTACTAAGATGAAAGAGTACTATGTCTGGCTATTCTGCAGGTATATTGGAAGCAGTGGCATGCAGCCTGTGCCCGCACTAGGGGGATTCGTTTCTGCAACTGGAACTCCCCCACCCAGAAAATCAGCAGTGGACTACTTTACACCTATCCATCAACCAATAACTGACAGCGCAGTTGTTCGTGAGCTCATGAAGCACTCAGAGGTGGCTACAGCTGAGGTGGGTCAGAAGTGGGTCCTGAATACATTTGATCTGGGAGTTTGTATGAAGCTCTACCCATCATCTGACGTTGGCCAGATGAATTCGCCAATCATGTGATCATGATCGGACCCTTTCACACGTCCATGAACTTTATCGGCATGCTCATAGGCCACAAAATGAAGGGTTCTGGATACAAAGAGATTCTGTTTGAGGCACAGCTGGTGACAAGTGGATCCCTCAAAGGTGTTCTCAGTCGAAAGGCATACACCAAGTCCCCCTTTTGCCTCAAAACTGTGTGCGAAGCAATGGAAAGACTGTTGATGGAGCAATTCGCCGAGGAGAACATCACTATCTATGACCCTGCTGCACTTCTTAACATGACCCAGTCTTGCCACCGAGAGAACCTCGATGAAGCCCTCAAAGACTCATTCGCTCTAAACCTCATCGAGAAGTATCGAGCTTACGAGGAGAAGGTGCGCAAGGGCCATCTTGGAAAGACGGCTACCTTCTGGATGTCCTTTGTTGACCAGTGTCATCTCGTCTTCATGCTTCTCTACTCCGTTAAAACAAACAACCTCCAGCTTTTCCACAACTGTAATGGAAGGATGGCGCCACTCTTCTCCGCATTCGATGGACAGAACTATTCCAGGTTTGTACAAAAGGGTTTCTTAAATTAATTATTCAGTCTAAATTGGAACTTTTACAGAACATTCACAGGAGTTATTTAGAAAAGAAATGGTTAACTGAAAAGAAGTAATGTAAATATAATGCGCTCATCCAATACATTTTTCCAAACATTATCTGTGTCTCTCCTTATCCACAGATATCTAGTCTGGCTGGAGCTCCATCTAAAAAACATGGAGAAGACACCCTGGAGCCAAGGACCTGCTCACCAAGGGTGCTATTGCGGTGGCCCGCTCGATGATACCAGGGGCACTTCGCCAAATCAACAGGTAAATCATGAATTTCATTCGGTAACACTTGATTATCAGAAAACATGGAAAAGGAAGGTGTTTTTATAGTAGTATAATAAAATTTGTCTTATACTTTTCAGGTGGCTTTGCGGGACTGTAGTCAGTTTGGGGCATAAGACACTGGAAATGGTTGGCCTCATTGACGATCCAGACTGCCCAAGGGCGGGGAGACATCGGGAGTTGGAGAAGGCCGAGGTCAGGAAGAGTGAGATGGCTGTTCAGCGCGTCCTCACTGCTGTCAGGAACTTCACAAATCCGTTTACCATCACAGATAAGGACAGGCTCTACGCCCTGGCCTGGCCTCCGGTGCTCCCATTCCCAAGGATGTTGAGTAGGACGTTCTCCAAGCAGACGCTGTAGGCAAGGTTGCGAAAACTGAATTCATTGGACGCCTACAGAGTGGAACGCCAGAAAGCTTCTTCGACCCCATCAAGAGAAAGAAACTCAAGACAATGGAGGCTTGTAACAAGTAGGTTAACCTCACGTCCTCACAGGGAAAGGTAAGCTGGCATTTCTATACCAGAGTAATGTATTTTTAATGTGACACTGTACCATCTGTATCAACGGTACCGTGTCAACATGTTACCCATCGTCATTCCAGGTCATACAGTATCAGGAGCAAAGCAACCTCGCGTTTCTTCTCCTTGTTAAGTCGCAGTGCCAAGTTGAACCAATAGAGTTGGAAGAACTCATGAAGTACTGCCTGATGCCTGTTCCTCCCAGCCTCGGGACACCAGATGGATTTTTCTCGAAGACCAACAAAGCCACCATTCTGCACTACCTCATGGAAGATGTCGCCCAGGAAGAGCTGACATATCCCAAGGATGCCCTGTTCATTCAGGATGGCATGGCGCTGCTCCATGTCCTTTCCAACCTACCCCCGACCTGTGGTGAGATATGCCTCCAGATACTCGATCAGATGGTGACCAAGAAGCACTTCTTGTTCGCGACTGACAGTTATCATCCGGGATATATCAAAGCCCAAGATCATTTTGGATGGACCAGCCACCAGAAAGCCATACGACTTCAACATGTTCCTTGCAAATGATGACAACAAGAAGCAGCTCTGCCAGCTCCTGCTGCGGGTATGGAGTGGTCAACGGGCAGCTTCAAGGCTTAAGAGAGCTCAGATGGCAGTACTGATCGTGGAGGGGAGAGCTCATCAGTTTGTTTCAATGAATGGCGAGGTAAGTTAAACCCCAGATTATTGTTATTATGATTACAGCATACATTGGACCAATTTCACTCTTTCAATTTGCAACCTCTAATTTCAAGTTTAATGTCCCTTTATTTTTCAGGTCGAGGTACGTGAGCTTCCCACTATCTACAGCAACCAGGAAGAGACTGATACGAGAGTAGTGTTGTACCTCCATGACGCTGCTGCTCTTGCTTACAAGGACGCTGTGGTCAGAACCCCCGACACAGATATTTTCATGATTCTTCTCTACCACGCTCATGCCATCAAGCTGACTGTGTACCTGGATACAGGATCAGGGAAACATCGACAACTAATCAACGTCTCCGTGCTCGTAGAATCTCTGGGAGAAGACTGCTGTGCCACTCTTTTTGGGTTCTATGTGTTCAGCGGAGAGGACTGCACTAGTGCTTTCAAAGGGAAAGGGAAGGTGGGGGCCCCTGAAATAGCTAGAGAAGAACCCCAGGTTTCATGAGGCGTTCCAGCAACTGGGGAATGACTGGATCGTAAACCCTCTGGTACTGAAACAGTTGGAACAATTCACATCTCTGATGTATGGTCGTAAGGTCGCGATTCTTCATTGCAGGTTGTCCGAGCCAAGCTGCTCCGAAAGATCGTCGGCGAGAACGAGAAACTCACTTCCACTGTGAACCACCGCCTCTGCTTGTACAAACGTGCTAACGTACCCATCTTGGAAAAGCCTAATCCCTACGACCAGGGGCAGGGATGGATCAGGACTGACGAAGGAGTGTTGGAACCGTTGTGGTCATGTGGCCCGATGCTACCAACGTCACTGGTTGATATCCTGGACACTATTGATCATGATCAGGAAGAGGATGATGATGAGGATGTGGGAGAAGAGGACAAACTTGACTTTGACGGTTTTGATGAAAGCGATGATGAGGAAATGTGCATCTGATAGTGGAGAACACTAAAATTCCGGTCGAGATAGAGCGTGAATTCAAATTTTCGATAACTCTGGCACGCACCTTTAATTACAATGTAAACATGCCAGGGACACAAGTGGTCATTTCGAGACTGGTCTAATAATGATTTTTGACCCTCAAAACATAGGTCTAGACACCTTATTTGTTCAGTTATCTGTAATATTGGCGGCGGTATGGTCAAAAATAGATTTTTCGGTAATGGCGTCACTAATTTGCATATGTTACATGCCAAGGACATATGCGTTCACGTCTTATAATGATCTTTGACACTCAAAATATGGGTCTACAGACCATTCTTTTTCAGTTATCTGTAATAATGGCGGAGATATGGTGAATAATAGATTTTCCTATAATGGCGGCTTAATTTGCATCAAAATGGCACGTGGGACATCCGGACAACTTTGTAACATAGCAAATCGTTTTCTACACATTTTTCACCATACACAAACAACCTTTAGAAATTGATTTCCAGGGGTGCACGCTAACCCCCTCTACCAACACAACTACTAGGTCGTCCACTACTCCTCAGGTTTCCACTCTGACAATTGTGCTTGATAGCAATACCCATTTCAGTGTCATGGTTATGTACACTCAATAGCCGTTCCATGTCCGATAGACACACTTTGTTGTATTCGAAGGCGATTCGATTGAAAGAATAGTCCAATACTGAATACAGTTTCTGGAAAATAAGTAGAGGGAATACCAAACTCAACAGTGCAACTCCTATTGGAATCACATCGCCGGTTATTGAGATATTGATTTTGGAATTCTCTACAAATGTCCGCTCCATTTGTGCACATGGCCACATTGGTCATATAGTTAAACTTTGGCTGTAAATCTCTTATGTAAGTAAGTCATTACAATGTAACTGCTCTTCACGAAAAAGTTGAATACCAAAATGTTCATTACTTTGACCCAAAAATTGTTTTCTTCGTCGACTGAATTACTAAGTTAAAAAATACACAAGTGGAAGTAATATATAAATATAATGAATACCATAAGCTATTGTTGACAAAAGTGTAACCGTCACGTCATAGAGCTGATGCTAAACAGTGTTTATTCTGTAATTTTCTAACTATACAAACCATAAAGAATAGATGTGTTGCAAATGCCAAGACATTATTCTCATTAGGCCAAACAAAATAATGGTTTGGTTTCCGGTAACATCTTGATTACAAATTAGTTTACAAGTTTGTAACCATGTTCACTTTAAGTGGGGACTGAAGGGAGGCAAATAATTTTATTTTCTGAATTTTTTCAACTGAATTTAACTTGTGATTTCCTATTAATATCATGGTACATGGTAAATACATAACAAATGGAAAGCACCAAATCACGCATTTTAGGCTTTTCCGGTGATCTTTGCACATTTTGGAGAAAACATACGGCACATAAGCCGCATATTGTCATTTCAAATCGTCGAAAACCCTAATGCCTAGCCTAAAGTATTCAGGTAGGTGGTCTGAGTTACAATGCTAGTGGTTTTAACCATGCATGGTTTCATCCACCTGTCAAATACATTTGCACAGAGTTACTTTACCACAGGTTCAACACAAATTCATCCTTTCTTTGCCTTGCGCCTTCCTTTAAATGACTGACAACTAAGTCACAACCCACCTGCTTTGCCAAGAATCCGGATAGTGTAGCGTGTCCAAGAACCTTGCGGACTTTCTCATGCCCTGACCAGCCGATTCACATTAGAAGATTTCTGTAAGGAAGGCCAAAAACATTGATACTCTTCTGCTGAACAAAGCCAATTTGTCGGTATTACAGCAACGGACCTCGATGGCGTAAATTCAACTACTACGAAATTTGCCATGATCCGTGAATATAAAATAAGTGAGATAGTACATACAATGTACTAGTGGTTTAGGGTTGGTATTTTTTCAGTTAGTGGGGTCAGCCCATGTCAAAACTTCAGGTGGCTGTTGCTCGACCACTCCTGAAAATTATTATGCTTGCGCAGTTATTTTGTACATCAATACGAGAAAACAAGAAATCCTGAAAATTTCAGCTCAAAAGCACTTCAAGTTATATAGTTATTGAATTATCACACATTCAATTTCAGATAAATTAAAGGCATTGAAGACTCGCCCCAAACCGCATGCGGCCGTCTGAAAAAGTTAACTTTCTGTTGCTTGCAAGTGACGTTTTGTTCGTTTCGCTATAAAATGCACACAGTAATAACACGTGAAAACCTTTATTGTTATATTTAGATGAACCTGAGATGTCCATCGCTGTATCGTTTGTATACTGTGCTGTGGGTATTGACCGCTGCTGTATGTACTGACTGTACACTATTGTCTAATTACCAACGGTAGCAAGCTGTGTGTGTATTTTCTGGGATCGATGGTGGTATTTAACACTGCTGACACATTTGGGGCTTTGAAGGTCAATAATGATTAGGGAACAGGTGGCAGAAGACCAATTTTCCTTAATAGCCAAAGTGTTTTCTTTTGTGTAAAGAAAATTCGAAGGCCTTTGTCCTTAATATAAAAAAAACTCAAAATTAGTGCAGTTTCCCATAACAATTGAAATGATTGTTGCAATGCCATGTAAATATTGCACAATGTCATGTAATATGATTAGTCTAGCCTCATCAGCCTAACGCAGCTAGGCCACTACCCACTACTGTACAAATACTTCCATTTGATCAATCATTAGGATAATAGTAACAGCACCAAAATGGCTAGCCTCACTAACTGCCAAGCTAGTTTACTTTTGATATATGTAATCATGATTTAAATCAGCTTGATTTGAAATTTTAATGCTGGCAATTGGTTTTTGACCGATGTGAGTCATGCAATTCATATAAATTGACGCACACCACAGTCACTTCATTGACTGACAATTTCTGCCTCACAAGAGTGACGCACATTCATACACTGTGCCAATCACTTGATAAACGACTGGGATGAAATGACGCACACAAGAGTCACCTCGATGACAAACAATTGAGGTGAAGTGAGGCATATGTGAGTCACTTCTAATTTTACATTGACTCAACAATGACGGACCTTGCAGGTGGTATAGGGGGTTGGGGCATGCGATTGACAAACTTGTGCATTACACACGGCAGTGTAATTGTGAATAAAACATGGAACACAGAAAATAACAAACGGCATCTTCAAGTGTCAGGTGACAAACATGTGATGTGTGAGTGAAGAACTATCCCTGTGTATGGTGCAAATGGGAATATGCTATGCTGATACAAATTAAACCATGACAGTACAAATGTACAATAGACAATTTCCTGTAGGTTTTGAAATCAGGAATTAAGGATGCAGTGAAAAATGAAAAGCAACTCAGCTACACCCAGAATCAAACCCCGGACATCTCGCTTAACACAGCCAACTGAGCCAAGCGGTGGTCTTGACTCTCAATGGACAAGATACCCTTTACTGAATAGAATTGGACATCCAAGGGAGTTCAGTCAACCCTACAATTGGAAGCCACTTTTCCAAGGAATCTACTAGATATACACTCCAAGCCCGGGCCCTTAATTGACGAATTGAACCCGAATCACGAATTAATGTAGTCAGAATACCTGTGTTATTCACAACAATTCTAGACATATGGCGAATGTATAAGCCATATAAGGATGATTATATTTCAATCTATGAGAAATTATGTTCAAGCCTTAGTGGTGATAAAAAAAATTTTAAATGACAGCCCAACTCACCTGATGGACTACTAGTATATATTCATGAATGGAGTTGTTGAACGGCCACAAAGTCATCTTTGAATGGAAGAACAAATTTCCTGTATAGTTCAGAGATGTTCATGACTGAAACTTGTCCTTCGGGCCGACTCACAACAAAAGTGTTGAACAGTGATGAGTTTAGAGGGCTGGTATAAAATTGTCTTTGTGCGAAATTTTTCAACTACAGCAAGGGTTCCGCGCTCCCTTGAATGCAGAATGTTCCTGATGAAAAAGATGTCTTCATCATTACCAAAACAGCTGTCTCGTCTATGACAAGAAATAAAGAAATTCTCTCCAATACATTGCTTATATTGTGTAAACAAATGGAAACCAGCAGGACCTCCTTGATGCTTTTTTCTTCAACGAACTTTTTTCTTTCACATTCCCCACAAAAAATGTTCTGCTCTTGCTCTCTCAAGCGACGAAAAATTTGTGAGCATTGTATCCTACAAATGCATCGCCATACAACACCGCTAAGTTTTTGACAAAAATTATCAGAAGTTTGCCAATATAATCAAGATGCAAACTGTACAGAGAAGAATTCAGAAGTAAATTGATGGAAACCGAGAGTGCCATATTGTTCTGGTACAGATTTTTCTCCAAATGTTCACGTAATATGTATAAATGAGGAACTGACGAAATTCAGTGGCCTTCCATTGCTTAATTTCCAATTAACATCTTGGTTTCCTAAAATATTCTCTCGGCATATAACTCCGAAAACTAGTGAGGCGCTGCGAAATGGAATTAATAACATTCCCTGATAATCGAACATTCAAGGGTCATTCCTTCCACGACAGTAACAATCGTCTCACAACTCCGAGGCACACAAGGTTCATGTATTCAAGAGGAAAGCTTTAAAGTAAATCCAACTTGAGATCACATAAGGGAGATTGTTGGATATGGTGATCTTCATCTGTCATCTCTCTGAAAGAAGAGTCTGTCTTCTTTCCAGCTTAACACTCAGGAAATGTCATTCGATTTTGTCTGTACACTCCACTTTGAGTCCACCTTTCGCATGCACTGTACCCTGTATGGCCTTTGATGCATTTAACGAATGCCCTTGCTGGTGCGTCACATATAACAGAATCTAGAGAAGCTGGGTAATGCTTAAAATTTAATATGATTCCATCAACTTCAACTTTTGACATCTCATCAACAAAATCTGTCAAAAACTCATTGACAGAACCAGATTTCGTTTTACCTGAAAATAAACCCATGACAAAAGGGACACAGTTTGCGATTTCTTTAATCTTCCGAAGAATCGGCCACAGTACAATATTTCAGCTCCTGAAGAGAGGAACCCCATCAGTGTTCATTTGTAATGTTACTGTGTATGAGTGAAAATCCTTGGCGAACTGAGTTAACAATGCCAATATGTATGTTAGGAGCCACCAGCAATATTGTAAATGTGCATCTGTATTGGACTTGGGGTGCTCAGAAGAGATTTGGAATCACTCGGAAGATTCAGATGGGCAAGAATTGAAGTTTTCAGTAATGCCGACAAAGCTGCATGGGAAATATTGAAATTGCATGCCAATGCAGCCAACTGTTCTCTGAAATTGAAGTTTTCAGACTCGCTGTCAGAGCTTGAATCATCAGTATCGCTGGAGCTGAAGCCATCACTTTGAAAATGTATAGTTTCGAAATCATCATTGCAGTCCTCTGGTAATTCAGTATCATCTTCCGAAGAACTAGGGTGTGATAGATTCCTAGTTCTAACATTTCAGTGCCCAGTCGATGCAATTACAATGCAACAAACATTTTGAACCTCCAGGGCACACAAATCTAAACTTTGAGTGTCCAACTATAAAAGACCTGTCTATAACCCCTAAACCCATTGTACCACCAACCCAGGTGGTAATCACACGATCAGTTATCCATTAAAGAAGCCTCACAAATATTTACTAAAAACTTACATTTCAAAAGACCAATTTTCTCATTTTGGCCATACAATTCACAAGTGCATAATTTTCAGATCCATATATGTCAATTATTTATTAGATAATGGCTAATGCAGACACTTTGAAGGCTCCAAAAATTTGCTCTCACTATAGTACAATTTTCAAGAATTTTGCCCATTTTTTGGAAGCTCATTTCTGAGAAATATGTTATCACCTTATTGTTCTTTTAACTTATATTGTCCAGTAGACTGGATAAAAATCAGTACATCTCATTTTGATTGTGGAATGTGGCCCCTTTGAAAATTCTCGAAAAGCATGAAGGAAAAATGTGCAATTTTCAGGGATTAAAGACTCACAGTGATTATTTTAGGATAGTTGATGTTTTATCAGGTGATTGATTGTTGGCTATATACCAAAACCTATTGGTTCCAGAAATGTCATGACAGTCATATATTGAATTTCCGAGTTATGCTCTCCTAAAAATGCTATTTTATTTGGCACATTTGTGGCTTCTTACTGGTCAATACTAGTATACTCAAATTAGTTATATTAAAATTAGAAATGCATTATTCAAGCATTATTAGTATGTCTCAACACTCATTGAATTTGAGGTTCATAGGTGATCCGCCTATCCATATACGGGCCTTCAAAATTGCTCAGTTTGCCAAGTTCGACCATCTTTGATGGCTAAAAAGTTGAAGGACAGATAGTGCAGAAGACCAAATATATTTTGTTACCATACAGTACAAGCTACTGTTTTCTTTCAGTGTAAAAAAAATTAATGGGGTCTTTTCCTTCATTTTCCTTTGGAAAATCCTCAAGTTATGTACTTTCCCATAGCAAATGATAGCACGATACCATGTAAGTCATGCAATATGATTTAAAAATGGAAATAAGGAGAAGATGTAGAACTGTTTAAGAAAAATCAAATCATACTTCGACCTGTCACTTTTCAGCAGTCAAAGTTGTTCAATTCTATTACTGACGGACCTGCTTTCAACTGGGTCCTATTCAAATGTTGAAAAGTGCTGGAACTTTTCAATTTATTTACTGTGTAGAACTTCATAGTTATGCCTGTATGAAATACCGTAGCTGTTTATTATATTTAGATTTTGCCTGAAGTAGCTTTGGTCACACTATCGAAAATTGAAAAAATACGCTGCAAAATATGTAAAGGGCATAAATTGAAAAATATATTGATTACAAAACCATGAAAACATGTGCTTATGTTCTAATATGACCAACAGTCCAATACACTGCAAAATTTTAGCTCCCCTGCCCCCTTACTTTTGAAATGATTCATCTCCAAAAATGGCACTTTTTAACAAAAACAATCTGAAATTGTTTTAGCAAAATACTAACTACATTTGACTTTATGCACTTGTCAATTGTATCATACACCCCCTATACCCCCGCAAGGTTTGTCATTGATCGATGAAGTCATGCATTTCATGTAAGTTGATATACACCACAGCAACTTTGACAATTTACGTAAATAATGACTCACCATGGAGTCAGTAGAGTGACACACATTGATACAGCGCCAATTCCCAATAAACAATTGGGATGGAAATTCGAATGAGGTACACAAGAGTCACATCAGTGACTGACAATTGTGGTAAATTAAAGTGACGCACATGAGAGTCACTTGTAAATTGCCAATGACTCAACAATGACAGACCTTGCCGGGGGGGGGGGGGGTTTAGCGAGTGGGACAGACAATTGACAAGTTCATAATTATCATCATACGACATCATAGAAAACTAGAACAGAACAATGTGAAAATTGTAGCCTAGAGTACTGCAAGCATTGCAGTCAAAAGGTGTATCACCTTTTTTGTAGGTGCTTGACATATATGAGAAAAAATTGAAAGAAAAATTGAACATTCACAAGGATCAGTTGAAAAATATGGTTACTTAATATTGTACATTTTTTAGCCAAAAATTATATTGTAATGTGTAATTTCATTCATTTACAATATTCCTTGCTAATTACTTTGTATGCTTTCCTCTTTGTTTGATGTTAATCACACGTAAGTCTAAAGCCACTATAGCCTTGCCGGGGAGGAAAGGGGGGGGGGTGCTTATTCATACAAACTTCGTGGTGGATAGCCGCGGACTGAAAACCCCACTTGTAGTATGACACATTTTTCTTACCTGCAGTACTACACTAGTTAAATTTTACACCAGCAGTATGACATTTAGTTAAATTCGACATCAGCAGTATGACTGTGCTCAACTCGAAGATTTCCCGATCTTGGGTAATTTTCTTCAAACAAGGAGCAAAACCATAAACGTAGACAATGATGGGGTAAGTTTTCTTTCATATTTCATTTCTTCAGAGGAGATGAGGCCATCCTAAAATTATTGTTGGTTTGGAGTAACCCAGTTGGTTGAAAAAGTTTGGCTAGGTAGGAAAAAAAATTTTGCTTTAACGAAACTTCCAAATTGTGTATGCTGTTTACACACTGTAAAATGGTATTTTTGAAATTGCCTAAAATTTTTTGGAGTAGCTATGATTTTTTTGGCAAGGTAGGGTTACTCCAACTAACAATTTCTTAAGGCTGGCCTGATCGAGTGAGGAAAATATGGACAGCTGTAACAAAAGTATTGTTTAAAAAATACACCAGCAGTACAAAAATAACCGATTGTAACTCATGAGGCTTTTTTGAGGGACCTGCATTACGATTGTTTATATATATAAAATGTGCTATAACATTCCAAGCTAAAACTGGTATCGAATATATAT
>JAIPMN010045642.1:0-13917 GCA_020650975.1 Apostichopus californicus | reverse complement strand
GAAGTCAGGAAACTAGCAATACAGCCACTACTTGTATTTTCCAAATATACTGACTCGTGTTTCCTTCTTTTTGACGAAGTTTGTGATCTATTTTCCGATATTTCCTCACGTCGCATTGATGGTTCGACGTGTTTGGTTTTAATTTTGATTTGGTTTTATTTTTTAGGGGGTACGTCCCCCTCACTCAAAAATTAGGGGGGGACGTGTCCCCCCCGACCCCCCCGCTTCCGCCGCCTATGCATGCTCAGTGATTAACCTCCGCCACGTATCACGATCTTGCGCAAGGTTTATTGCTTCCTCGAAATTGTTAATATTAACGTCCTTAAATTGCGACTTTATTTTTCCAAGCAAGGTAGTCACGGGCCTTCCTACTGGTTTAGCAGTATGTCTCAGTGCTTCTCTTAAAGCAACCTTTGCTGGAGCGTCCTCCTGGAGTCTTGCTACATGACCGAAAAATCTCAATCTTCTATGTGCGACTATGGATGACCAAGGTGTTTGGTTGGTTTCATTGTAGAGCTCATCGTTTGATAACCAGTTGTATAATTGGTCCATCTAATGTTGAGAATATTAGGAAGTAGCCTCCTTTGAAAATGTCAATTTTGCGATCAAGATCCTTCGTTGTGCCCCACAGTTCGCAATTGTACAAAAAAAATACTCTTTAATAAAGTCTCGAAAATCCTAATGTTCCGGTTTTTGTTTTTGCTTTTGAAAATACTTGACAGTGTGTTGAAAGCACCGTTGGTTATACCAATTCTTCGGTTAATATCTTCTTCGGTCCCCAGCAAGCTTCCAACATATTTACACTTCTTCCAACTTTCATTTCCTTTTCTTGTGATTGAAAATTCAATTATTTTCAGATTCCTTTCTGCCAGTTTCTCAGAGACTATCAGAAAAGTTGAAATTGTAAAAATTCAAAAAATTGTTGCTGAAGTGACACCTTTTAATTAATGTTTGTTAAACGCTTCCGTACTATTTTGGTGGTTGGCGCGAAATTTTTGAAACATTGACCTTAGGCCTAGCTATACTGTACTAACGTATAGTAGAGTCACGGAATTCCTAATGTTATTTTATGTATGGTCTAAGGCCTAGCCTAGGCTACTGCAGTAAGTCGATATGTGTCATCTTCGTTATTTTGTCAACCGCCCGACGTGTGTTTTGATTTGAGGGTGGCTGAAAAGTTAGCGGAGATACGACAATCTACTAACGTATCCAACACGTACTAATGAAAATGGCTTGTAGGCGAAATAAAATCGCCGAAGCGCTGTCTGGCACAATGATTGCAGATGTTAGTGCCGGTAAGTAACCCAAACCCTGGCTATTTTCGAAAAGCCAAGCCAAGCCTAACTTAGGACTAGGCCTAACTGTTATTGTTATGCCCCAAGTAAGAGTAAGACTAGTAATAGTAAGAGAAGCTAGGCCTATGTGTAACAGTTAATGGTTATAGGCATGTGATATGTAAATGCAAACGATGGACCAGTCAACCTACAACTGTTTGATATGGTCGAGGATACGATGGGTTTGGCCTATTGAACTTTAAATAGCCTAATGTTAAACCCAACTTTAGTACTACAGTTAGCTAGTAATATAGTATCTTACAAGTTACAGTAACTAAGCTAAGCTTAGCACTAGCCTAGTAGTTGTACAGTATTTCTAATTTACTAGTACTGTAGTACTAGTAGTAAGGTAGCCGTACTACTTACGTTAGGCTACACATATTCACAGTTGATGCTAAGTACAAATTACAGTGGGTTAGTGCCAGGTTTTGACAGTCAGAACATTCAACGTTGTATCAATGTTTAGAAGATAGTGACATCACTTTGCTTCATTGTATAGATGCAAGAGTTCTAACAACTTACAAGTAACATTAGGCTACTGTAGCCTAGGCCTATATCAGTTATAAAAACATCTAGGTGTCATTTAAACCTACCCTCTGTTTTGGGCATTTCCAAATTAGATCTAAAGCAACCTGTTGGACATTTAATAAGAGATTTCTTTTATTGCTGTCTGCCTCTCTCATCAGAATGGGTCAATAATGTTTGGGAAGAAGACTTCACACAGTTGCCGGAGGTACCACAAGCCTTGGAGGACTTGACTGGTGATACTATGAATCTTGGTAAAAACTTGAAAATGACCATAAGAGAACTAAGCGTGGCTTCAGAAGGAGGGACGGACCAATCAGGTAAAACATTCAGCTTAGTGCATATATTGACTGACAGCACAGACTGCAAGTTGATATAGGTGCCCTCGTAAATTATCTCCATTATTAAATTTCAGCAATTCTCCAGCTTCCAAAAGGGCGTCAAAGCAAGTTTTCAATAGATTGAATGAGCACCATGGCTCAATTATTACTTCAGCAATATTTTCGCCTGTAAATAGCAGGTACAGTTTACCAATGATCACATTCACCGTATCCTACATCCTTTTTTATGCTCTCTCTGACTATTTGGATAACATCCCTGAAATGGTGTCCTTTCAAATATTTCAAAATTGTCTACTGCCTTGGTGCATGCCACTTTGAAAACTAAAACACATGCCACTGTACCACAGCCTGACATCTCATTGAATATCCAAGAAAATGTTTGACTTTTGCTAAAAAAAGTTGCCATACAAACATGTCCCTCTCCATCCTTCATTGAGTCCTGCAGAATTACTATTATTTCATACAAATTGGCAGTGCTTAAAGATAGTTGATTAACTGTTGAGAATGTGCCTGAGACCTAAACATGACCTGAAATGATGAATACATTAGTTACATTAATGAGTTATTACAGTGAATAATTTATCCAGTATCGCATCGCAAAATCCAATACGAACTGGCCAAGTTGCTATACAAGTTAAAGGTCATGTGTAGTAGTTTTCTACACAGGAATATTATATAATATTCAATGAGGAAAGAAGATCAGAGCCTTTGAAATATGCTGCATGCAAAATTTGAACACTAAATTAATCCCTGTTTAATATACATTTCTGCTTTATTTTTCTCTAGACTTTTGGAAGATTTTGACAGAACAGAACTTGAAACCAAAAGCCCTGGTGGCTTGCCTGTACTACTTCATGCAGAGAGTGGACCAGTACGTTTCTCCAGCAGAAGACCGAGAGGTTGCCATTTTGGCCGCCCACCTCTACTTTGCCATGATTGGCGTTCCTGGTAAGTTTTGTGACCTGCACTTGTACGAGATTGCAAACTTTTGAAGTTTTCTACATTTTCAAAATGTTTATAGCCACTTGCTAAAATATGCAAGTGAATAAGGAAATTACTGACCTAGTAAGAATCAGCAGAGAGAGATTGTTGATGCAAGGCCTTTACACCATTCAACCTCATGGGCTCAACATTCAGGAAGGACATGACTAACTTTTCTTCTCCTCCCCTTTAGCTTAAAACTAAAAAAATGACCAAATCAGATTTCTTGAATTGGGTTTATAGGCACAGAAAAAGTTCCTGGTAGTTTTGCTACTTGTGATGGTGAAACTGATTAAATTGTTTAAGATAAATGTTATGTACAGTACAATTTTTGTATGCTATTTGTTTTTTCTTCTTCTATTATATATATATGTGTGCTATATGTTGTTTCTTCTTTTTTTATATATATGTATGGTAGGTATATTTGTTTCTTCTTTTATGGTATATGTTGTTTCTTCTTTCATTATATATGTTACATATTGTAACTACAATTTGTAAGGTTAGATTGTTCACTTCCTAATACCATCTCTGTTCTGTTTCCAGGCAGTGGAGCCTACAGCATTATTCATCCCGTTGTATTTGAAGAAGCTGTCGATATTTTTAAACTTCTCCCGTTGTCAGATGGTGAGTTTTTCAGATTTATGATTCGATCTGTTCGTTCGGCATTCAGGAGAGTTATTTTAACCCTACATTCACGATTTATGTTTCTTATTTTGTGATTTGCAAACATCTCAATAATATATCAGTTCCCTTGGAAAAAAAAAAGTTTGAAACAAATATTTTTATATCGTGGAAAGTCCAGTTTTGATTTTCAAAGTGAATTTTATTTTTTAAAATCAACATTCGCATTTCGCCATAGGTGTTGAGAGTGCCAAGAGGAAGCGTGTGACTAGCCAATCGCAAGGCAGTAAGGCACCACGCCTCAATCAGCGACAGAAGCAGGTGGTCGGATTCGACGAGGATTCTGATGAAGACGAAGACGATGTTACTGCTCTCTCCCCTCAGGAAACCAGACATCTTCGTTCCTGCCTGCTGGAAATGTTGAAGGTTAGTTTTAAGCATTACCCCAAGGACATATCGTATCCCAGCGTGTGGTGCAGCAAGATTTAAGGTTTGGACCTCTCCAAATAAAACATGAATAGATATGGACAAAGATGTAATGTTGATGTCCCAAGTTAGGAAACAGTTCCACTTTAAAGGTTTATAACAGGAAAAAAAACAGAAAAAAAAACAGAATCTATGTGTATAAAGACAGCTAATTATATCGGAATAATTATGATATGAGATACTGGACTTGTCAACCCCAGTGTTTCAGTTCAACAGCTGCACACTGTGGACTGCTGGTGGAGACAATACTATACGTTATTTATTAACCAAAGCTGGAAAAGATTTAAACAGGCAAAATATTGATCATTCCTAAACTGAAAAGGATTTTCTGGTGACAAACAATGTAAAACATATATTAAGAGAATAAATTATTCTATGCTGGTTGAAAACCTCATCTCAATATCTTGCCCCTAACTCGAGATACGGTTTATTGAATGTAACCGCCCCCCCCCCCCCCCGATTGACAAAAAAGATGAGGGAAAGGGTGGGGGCCATGTCCTCGCCCACATCTGTGCATTCCACTGCCAATATATCTTACAATGTCTTTTCCGTTTGTCTCGGTAGGAGCTGGTGAGGCTCATCCTCAAGAAATCGGTCAACGATAATGAGCAGATGTTGAATCAGCTGGTCTCCCGACTGGTCGAGCTAACTAAAAGTACAGAACAACATAACGTAGACTTTGAATCAAGGTACGGATTTCCATTGTAATTTGTCTCTGACTATTTATCAGAGTGTAAGACAACTTGAGGATTCTGAACTAGTTCACTGGAAATTAAATAGGACTGTTGAATGATTACTTTGGGGTGGTCAATCTCGGAATGGCGAGACTCCTGGAAATTCAGGGAATGATTTATCAGGTATCGCATAGCAAAATGCTATGTAAAAATGGTCAAATTTGCTATACACGTTCGAAGGTGCGTTTCAGTATTTGTACGCAGTTAACCACACTGTGTCATGTGTGACAAAGTTTACAGCCTTCAAAGCTTCTACACAAAATTTGAAACCCAAAATTATTCCCAGAATTGATATCTATTTGTTGCATTTTCCCACTTTTTTTTATTTCACCAGTGCACATGGTACACAAAGTACTTTGAGCCGAGTTTCGATAAAACATATTGAATACATTTCATAATGCCTGACCGACTCCAAAGCTCAGCACTAGGTCAAATTTAGTTCAGTTCAGATCAGTGCAGTGTTTATGTTGCAGTTTCAAAGTTCTCTGTACTTTTTGCTCTGTTTCTTTTCATTTCTTCTTCTTCTTTCCCTGGAAATGCTTGGAAAACTCAATTGTATTTTACATACCATACATTTATTCCTAATAAGGGCCTGACAGATGGAAATTAAAGTATGCTTAATCAGGGTAACTTTTTCTACCACTTTGGTTTCTGCTTGAGATCTTGCCATCAAGTTCAATAGATTTAAAAAATAAATGGGAAAAAAAATAGGTGAGCTGAACTGATTCTCTTTTCAAAGTCACAAGTCATCAAGAAAAGCTCAATAAATTGGCATGCATGAATATCAACCCCCTTCCCTATTGCCGGTCTTGTCCTGAGGGGGTTGGTGGGAGGGTGGGGTGCCTAGCATCTGCCTGAGATTTTGTGATGAGGTTTTCTCATGGAAAGCAAAGGTATGACAGGCCAAAATTGGGAGGAAGATGTGTGATCAGTTGAAAAGCAGAAAATAGAAAATAAAAAAAATGGAAAAGATTTTGCTTCACTGATTTGTTTCAAAGTCATCCAGTCAAGCTTATTACATTTACATATGTGTATTTAATATCAAGTTATCAACTAGTACAATTTTGTCGGTGTCCTAGTAGTCACACTGTGTCTCTTCTGCCCGACCATATCGGTATAAGTTGCATTAAAGATTCTATCCAAAAGTGTAATTTGTAACTGTTTTCTCAGCTGAATAACTTAATAAGTAACTATTAAATCGTCTCAACCATTTCTCTGTTTTCAATCCAGGGATGTCGCTTCGGTATCCTCTTTCACCCAGGGGGCGTTCATGGGTCTGAAATGTCTTGGTTCTACCCATCATACAGAGGGAAGCGATAAGATGCCACCACTGACATTGGTAAATAAACTTGAGGGTTGGTAGAGAGGCAACCAACTCTCTCTCTTTCAAATTTAATGAAATAAAAAAGCTTAAGTATTTGTTTCTTCGTTTCTTTTGAGGAGGCGGTGGGGGGAGGTGCTGGAGATTTACATTTTGTCATAGTATGTGACATTATACAGAAAACCATCACATCATTGTCTGAAGGGAATAATATTGACAACGATAATTTTTTAAATTTTCATAGAAATTTTGCTAGAATGTGGCCAGACATTCACTGGACTGCCAATAAAACAGAAGGAAAGTTAAACCCCTTTTCTGCAATATTCAAGCAGCAAATGTTGTCAGTAATTTTGGAAATCTTTTCAAATCCTATCTCTTCGCCCTGTACACAATTTCCCACACAAGTTCAGTCAATTTTGTGTAAAGATGAATTCTTTATAAACTTTCCCATATCTCTTTCACCGATGTATTTTTAAACGTCACAGTGAAAGTATTAATATTCATTATTCAATAATATTCAGTATTAAATGATGAGAAATATATATCAAAGGGTTATACTTGTATGTATGTTTGTTCAATAAGTTATCCATTAATTTTGTTCCTTTTATTTGTGGCATTGGCCGAACTGGCCCTTTACTCATTCAATTTGTTCCGTTAATCCGTGGAATTGAATTCATACTTGTCGAATGTAAGTTCTCCAGCAGACGTTCCCGGCTGGGAAAAATGAAATATAGCCATGAGCCCTTATTTCATGTCCTTGAGATTAGAGGGGTTAATCCAATAATCTACAAGTTTGTAAACAGTCTACAGTAGCTGATCAACATGCTAGGAAAACAAATGTTATTCAGTAATTAGTTAATCAGTTAATCTTACTTTGGTTTTTTGTCTATTTGATCTTTCAAAGTTTGAGATCAATTTATTAAAACCACACACATTTATACTTGGGGACAATTAAGAGTAATTATTAATATTGAAGAGGAAAATTGAGGAAAGTTGGTCTCGGTTTGTATATATGTGTAATTGTTGAAATATTTTTTTGCATCTGACCACGGTCAAATTTTCCTCTTCACAATGTTACATTTCTCCTGTTGTAGGTTTTCAAATACCTGATGCCTAGTTTATTGATGTTGATGGGTGAGAATGAAGGTGTGGCGGCTAATAACATCCCACAGCAGATTCAGAAGATCAAACAGACAGCTGCCGAGTTTGTCTGGTGAGTATCCCCTTCAGCTTACAGATTTAAAATATATACATATGCCCTAATGCCCTGATGATACAAGATTATCTGACTGGTACATATCTCCAGATTCCCAAAACTATACAAGATTATCTGATTTATATCCCCTAATTCCATGGTGATACGAGATGATCTGACTATTATATTCCCTAAACTATACAAGATTATCCGGTGTATATCCCCTAATTCCTTGATGATACAAGATGATCTGACCAGTATATATCCCCTAATTCTCTATACTATACAAGATTATCCGGTATATCCCAAATTCCCTAAAATATACAAGATTATCTGAAGTTTATCCCATAATTCCATGGTGATACGAGATGATCTGACTAATATATTTTTCCTAAACTATACAAGATTATCCAGTGTGTATCCCCTAATTCCCTGATTGTACAAGATGATGTGACCAGTATATATACACCGATTCCCTGAAATATACAAGATTATCTGATGTATATCCCCTAAATCCATTCCACAAGAGGTTGAAACCACCACTGTTGAATATTCCTCTGGTGAGTACCCCAGGTTCCGTCTTTGAGAGTACAAATCCACCAGCGTGAAGTGTTTGATTAGATCGAAGTTAGTTTTCCAGTCTCACTCCAAGCCTGGATAACATGTATGAGAATGATGAAAAGTCCAAAAGGTTTGGTCATAAACCAGACTTGTGTTTCGTTTCTCATCAGTCACATGATCAGTCACATGGGTGAGAAATCTTTCGGTAGCGTGAGGGTTCTTCTACAGCACATGTGCGTCACTGTTCCGGAAAAGGCCGAATACCGGACGCTGGTCAGTCGGGAGGTTGTGAAGATACTTCAGGGTCTTCCAGAGGCGGCACAGGAGAGTTTTATGCAGTGGCTGTGTAAATACTCTCAGAATGTCAAGGTGAGGTGTTGCTTACACTTTTATCCTTGATGGACCATCCTCATCTAACCTGAGAGGAGTTCACCCAGGATTTATATGAACATCAGGCATTCCAAATGCAGAGGGTTTCATTACTTCCGAGGAAGAGGTCATTGATTTTTACTGCAGCATTGATGGACCATTCTCATCTAACCTGAGAGGAGTTTACCCAGGATTTATATGAACATCAGGCATTCCCAATGCAGAGGGTTTCATTACTTTCGAGGATAAGGTCATCGATTTTCTCTGCAGCGTTGTTTAGTATAAAAGTGATTATCAGAGGTTATTACATCAATGTCATCCACTTGACCATTCATTGCAATGGGTATAATAAGTGGTTATTGCCACCTGGCTGTGGTCAGCTGGTAACTAGATCTTGGGACAATGACCCTCTCTCTGACCAATATCATTTTACTTTCCCCAGATCGGCTATCGTGTCTTCGCCCTGGAGGTCGTTACCATCTTGATGGAGCCAACAGGAGCTGATCCTAATGGTAGGAGCATTTAACTCTGTCTCTACCACCGATGCATGATTCCAAAAACATAACAAAGCATTCAAACCATGTTTGTGGGAATTTAATGTGCCTCGTGGGAGTTTGCAACACAAATAGAAATGATTAGTCATTATAAATTCCACAAAAACAAAAGTATTCAAAACTTAGAAGAACAGAAAGAGTCCTTGACTTTTCTATTAATGGTGAAAGTACTCAGGCTTGTGTTTCACGAATGATTATGGGGAAACTAACAAACCCTTGACTACATACAGTAGTAGCATAGTAGCGTGACTAACTGCAGTTAGAACTGAAAACATGTATTGTCCAACTCGCTCTTAAATGAGGCCAATACAACGATATGACAAAGAGCTGAGGCAATGAAATACTGACACTCGAATCGAATGAGTTAATTCCCGGCTCATAAAATGTCCTTTTATGATGTAATAGAGGATTTAATTCCTAGCTCATAAACCGTCCTTTGGTGGAATAATATAGGAACTTGTCCTAGTGTGTTCAATTGCTGTCTTGGCTTGAGTAATGTTTGGTTGGTTTGGAACAAAAGTGTAGACCAAAAAGGTAGAAGGCTGGTTTAGAGGATTACACCATTTAGGGTTAGGTGTAGCCGGCATGACACCTGTGGGATAGGTTGGAAGAGAGTGATCGGTTAACCACTCTGGGAAAGATATCAAGTTAGTTTATAAAGATATGTTAATTCAAGCTGAAAGAAACAGTTGAATGTCAGTGTGCTGTGCCTTCATCACTTGTTTGTTGCTTCATGCGTGAACAGAAAAGCTCAGATGTAAATTCATATTTTAGCTGCTAAAATGGAAACATTAATGAAAGCACCCTGGTGAAATTTTCTGTCGATTCCTAAGCTATGTGATCTGAACGAAGTTGATTAGTTTTGTACCAAAATGTGAACTTGAAGCAAACAGGTGTGATGTTATCCACAAAATATGTTTTGTGTCCTTTAGTTTGTTCACTGTTTTGACCCTGGATTGCTGGGTGTTGTTCCAATTTCCTATTGCAAGGGTTATAAAGTTTATCAAACACCAGTGAACATGAGTGTATTCACATATATATATATATATATATATATAAATATATTGATGTGATTCCACCGTAATTTCAAGTAGAAAAGTTTCAATATAAAATTTTGAAGAAGAGCGAAATTATTTTTGAAGTCGTGCATGTCAGATTGTCCTCTCGTTTGCTTCAAGTTCACTTTTTGGTACAAAACATATCAGCCTCATGTGTTCAGATTAATATATATCTCAAGCATGGCATGTACTAATTTAATGAAAACTTTCTCCAGGTTGCCTAGATGATATTCCTTCCAATATCCCAAAATTTAAATGTGCCTCTGAACTACCCGCTTTAATAGTCTCATTTTCTGCTCCAGACGTTTTAGTGGCATTAAACTTTAAGACTTAAACTTGGGATGAATTTGACACTGCAACTAATTGAACTCACATTTCATCAACAGTTACTCCGATTCCTGCGGGCAGTTCCAATCAGTTCCTATCCCAGAAGTCTCTGTTGGCGATGCTGATTGGTCGATGCTCAGACAGAGCACCGACTGTAAGAGCCAAGGCCCTCACCTGCCTCGGTCAGTTTACCTCAAACGACAGCCCACACATAGCCCTGGCCCTCCAAGAACTGTTCTTAAATCCCACATCACCTGACAGTGATGGAAATGGACAGGTAAACAAGAGACAAAAATTGACCTCAACTATGGCTAATTCTTTGACACAGAATAGTTCAAGAAAAACTGGATTTATTTGTTTATTTGAAATTCCTATTCTGGGTTGGGAAAAGCTGAAATGTTGTTACTTGATGGTTTAAGAATTTAAAGTGGTTCTGATGCTTTTTTTATGTTTGTTTTTTAGATTCAAGCATATCCTGAAATGGTTGTGAAACCATCGATAAAGAACCTTGATACTTTGCTATTGGCGTGGGGTGTGATTTTATAGTAAAGGAGGAGGGATGGGGGGGGGAGGAAGGGGTGGGCAGGTGTGGGGTGCAGGCTGGACACATAAAGAGTACCACATTTATGTTGCTTCTAGACCAGGTGTAGGCAAATGCCTCCTAGAGGAGCAGTTGTGTTTCCAGGCATTCAGAAAAAAATTCAAAAGCCCACTAGAAGCACAATTATGAAAATGAAAATGTTCAAAAATATGGTTCCCATTGGGTATCATTATTTCCCTCTGTGGAGATCCAAGTTTAGGGATATGATGTTGTCTATGATAGTCTCTGTAATATTGTTGTCTACGATTACTTTCATATTATATTATGTTTAAACTTTAATATTATTCACCTCCTCTTTGATATATGCTTTGTCTGTTTACATAAACATTTTCAAACCATCTTTCAAGGCTTGTGTTTTGGTTTTTACATGCAGAGACAAGAAACAGAAGGATCTTCATCAGAGATTGACATGGATACTGGTGAAGGGGGAAAGAACAAAGATGGTGCTACACCTGGGAACTTAGCAGGAGGATCCCCGTTGCTTCTTTTAAATATGAGCAACGGTGGACAGGGTCAGTATAAATTTACTTATCTCTGGGGAAGTCTACAAGTTTTACTGGCGGTTCTTTCAATATTACAGCCTATCCAGCGACCTTACTTTTCACCACTTTTCATCTTACATAATTTTCTGCCTTTTGGTTTTGCCTTCATATTATATAACTTCAAAATACACCAAATTGTTGTGTAAGTTCAAAATCACTTCTGTGATTATGTAAAACAACAATTCATGACAAATTGTGATATTTGTGACGTCTGAAAATAAAAACCCGAGCACCAGATGAAAATTATGGTCTCAATGATATTCAAATTTTGGACTTGACACATTTATAAATCCAGTTAGAGCTAGAAAGTTACGATAATGTCTTACTTTCCTCGTACTTTGTTCCGTCTATTTTTTCACCTTTTTCTCTTTCCTTCCTTCATACCTACATTTCCAAAAATTCTTCATAAGAGTGTCCAGGACAGGTTGAAGAGTCATCCCAGGAAAAAAATGATTTATCCTACCATAAAATGAATAATCAATCCAACTTTTCTTAATACCTGTATTTTTATTTTTTGCCTTCTTTTCAGGATATGACCTTCAGGGGTTCCTGGCCATGGTAAAACAGCGAGCAGGCGATGAGAAGGTTGGAGTGCGGAAAGCAGCCCTACAGGTGAAGTTTATTCATTTCAATATTTAGATCATTTCTAACAGGTAATCGCTTTTGGAAGAAGAGGAATTTGAAAAGTCTGTGACAGTTGTCAGACTCTAGGAAACTTCATTCAGAAATCATTCAAATATCGTGCATTGTCGGGATTAATATATATAAAACTAACAAGAATCTACTATTTTAAAAACAATGACAACCTATTGGATGAAATTTAGCTCAGTCATCGACATAACAAACTCTGGCTGTAAGAAATATCCACAACTTTGATATGGAAGGTCTTTAGTTTATTTTATTTTATTTCTGTACTTACAATTTGGGGAAATACCTTGGCACATCTCTACCCATATCTGCGGTGGACACTGTTAGACATTTTGTGCAAACGTGTCACGACCAACCCTCCATCTCCTCATTCTGTCAGATAACATATTTGCTCCCCTTGCTTTCTCCTTCTCCTGCTTTTCTCAACTTATCTTACATCTAGTGTCCTTGAATTCTCCTCCTGGCTCTACTTTTCCCACCCTTCTCCCACTTATCTTCCCACCTCTCTATCTCTTCTCTACATATATATATATCAGGGATGTGCCCAGGATTTCCTGATTGCAGGGTAAACCGATTTTTGAAGGTGCTCAGATGCCAAATGCGGGCACTTGTGTAGCTTTTTAAGCACATACACAAGTACTAGTTTTGCTAACAATTTGTTTTTAGTGAAATATATTACGTACCTGGTAAAAGTTATTAGTTGTTTCAAAGAGATTTTAAAAGGGACCGATTGAGAGCCGTAAGTAATGTTTCTCGCATGCATAACTGATGCATTATTAGTCTGTAAGATTTTAGCATAGGCTAGGCCCAATTTATGTTGAATATATTGTTAGGAATGTCAGGATTTTAAATTAAAAATAGTGCTGGGCGGGATTCACGATTTTTAAGACAGTGCTGGGTGGTAATTTTTAGTGCTGGGCTGGGCCACCTAGTGCCGCCCAGCGTGGGCACATCCCTTTATATATATATGTACAGTATATGTATTGGTAAAAATGTGAATGTTCTGTCTTCTTGGTGACATTGTTTTGCCTACCTTGCCATCTATCTCCTCTGCACTGTGTTTATTATATAACATTGTTAATAAACATCTCTCTTGGTGACACTGTTTTTCTTCGTTGCCAGGTCTTGGAGAATGTGAGTCAGATAGATAAATCTAAGTTGGACGAGGGATCGTTGCAGGTGATACAAGAGAGATGTCGAGATCCTGCTCTCTCTGTCAGGAAGCAAGCCATGGTATCCTGTACAAACCTGCTCATGAAGCACGCCACCAATGAATCCCTACAGAGGTACAGTATCCACTCGGCCAATATATCTCTCAAGGGGTTTCACAGGGGGTCTCCCAAGGGGTTTCACAGGGGGTCTGAATCAATTGTCTACAAGACCAGACAGAAACTGCAAATGATCCAATTGGGGGATCCAAAATCTCATATACCTAGATTGAGCACTTTGCCGTGTATAGGCAAGTACGGAAGTGTAGTGTAGGCTGGTACAGTATGGTAGGCTGGTATGGTAGTGTAGTATAGGCTGTATGGTAGTGTAGTGAAGGGTAAGCTTGTACGGTAGTGTAGGCTGGTACGGTAGTATAGTGTTGTGCAGGGTAGGCTGGGTGGGTAGTACCAAGAGTGGTCATACCAATGAGTGCAAATTTAATTAATCAAGCCAGCCACAAATTTCCACAACACCTCCAATCCTATTGATTTCTAGACCATTGGTACTTCC
>JAIPMN010045632.1:0-25683 GCA_020650975.1 Apostichopus californicus | reverse complement strand
GATTCTCAACTAGCTGTAAGATCTAACCTTGTAGCAGGAGCTGATAGGGTCTCCCAGGTGAGATTTATTATAGTTCATATTGACACCACATTGTAAAACACTATTCTAAAAGATCCAGGAAGTATCTATTCTCACTGCTGTGATTCTCAACTAGCTGTAAGATCTATCCTTGTAGCAGGAGCTGATAGGGTCTCCCAGGTGAGATGTATTATAGTTCATATTGACACCACATTGTAAAACACTATTCTAAGAGATCCAGGAAGTATCTATTCTCACTGCTGTGATTCTCAACTAGCTGTAAGATCTACCCTTGTAGCAGGAGCTGATAGGGTCTCCCAGGTGAGATTTATTATAGTTCATATTGACACCACACTGCAAGACACTATTCTAAGAGATCCAGGAAGTATCTATTCTCACTGATGTGATTCTCAACTAGCTGTAAGAACTACCCTTGTAGCAGGAGCTGATAGGGTCTCCCAGGTGAGATGTATTATAGTTCATATTGACACCACATTGTAAAACACTATTCTAAGAGATCCAGGAAGTATCTTTTCTCACTGCTGTGATTCTCAACTAGCTGTAAGATCTACCCTTGTACCAGGAGCTGATAGGGTCTCCCAGGTGAGATGTATTATAGTTCATATTGACACCACATTGTAAAACACTATTGTAAGAGATCCAGGAAGTATCTTTTCTCACTGCTGTGATTCTCAACTAGCTGTAAGATCTACCCTTGTAGCAGGAGCTGATAGGGTCTCCCAGGTGAGATGTTTTATAGTTCATGTTGACACCACATTGTAAAACACGCCAGTGAATAGTGACTGAACCTGATCAAGTCTCCCATTCAATCTTTCCAGAAAACATAACAACACATTTGAAATAATTTGATTCTGTGTGAAGATTTACATCTGAACTAAGAAGACACAGAAACATAAGGCACTGTAAATTGTCCCATCTTCTTTCATTATCATGCACCATTACCAAGCCTTGCCCAGGGAAGTCCATTAGTTGTGATCAGGCATATGATTGTTGTTACAATCTGCTCCAGCTTGAGGTTTTTGCTTCTGTTACTGCACATTTCACCCTTTCCCTCCCTTCCTTTTCAGTTTTGTTTAACATAAATTGGCAACAAATTGCTGATCTACTTGAGTGCTTTTAAATTTGGTGCATTGAGTTGATTGAGAAAGGTGTGCGCAATAAACTTTATTGTTCGTTGCATTCTTTCAGGATCAGCAGAGAGAGGCTGTTTTAACGGTAGCCTTAGAGAATGACCAACTTGGTTTCATAATTCAGTGCATCTACAATTGGAGAAAGGGAGGTATGTAGACTAGTTTTCCTGACTACACATGGAATCTATGTATGTATGTATACATGTGTGTATGTATGAACACAATATGAAGGGTGTGTAAAGAAGCGTACTTAGTAACTTTAGCTTTAGTGAATCTCATACAGTAGTTGGGTGGTAGGTGCCCTTTGATGAGTAATAATCTCCTAGTACTTATAATGGAGGTCAAAGGTCTTTGAGATCAGCAATTTAAAAACAAAATTAAAACCTCGTACAGAAGATAACTCAACTGAGTTCAGCTTTGGTTAATCTCATACTTGTCGTAAATATGGAGATTTTTTTCATAGTAAATATGTAGGTGAAAATGCAGATACAAGTTCTATGTAGCTTTTGCATTTATATAATGGAGGCCAAAAGCCATTTGAGTTCATCAGTGGTCTAAATGTAAAAACCTTGTAAGCAGCTTGCTTTAATTTGTACCAAAGTTTGTTTTACAGTTTGATGGCAGAATTAAGTTACCAGCTCCAGATAGTTAGAGAAAATGCCCTCTGCTTGTCAATGTTTTTTTATCTCACTGGAATATTTTACCAACATGCTTTTCATATTTTAAAAAACTGTATCACATGTGGTAGGAGTCCACAAAGTAATCTTACAAATGGTCAAGGAAACTAGAACTCCTGGTTATGATTCAATTCTTTGACACATTTAACTAAGTTGCTCTATCAATCAGATAACTAAGTAAATAATAATTAAATTTAGAATAAAATAGTTTGATCTTTTAATGGTCTGAGTTTTTATTTGATTAGATTTTTCTTCTGGCATCGGATTGCGACCATTAATGGAGTGGGCATGGAAAGAAGTCATAAAGAGGAAACAAATGACGGATGACATGTGTAAGTTGCTCTCTTCAGGAAATGTTTATAATCTAGGTTAAGATTTGGATTTATCTCATCTCAGCTTAATTCTTTATTTTATTGACACTTCTTAGAGTAAGTATAGTAACTGTACTGACTTCCAGTCCTGGTGCCACAACAGTGTGACCACTATCCATTCTACCTTTGCATTCAAACTTCTGCTTTGAGAATAAGCTGTGAGTATGCTGTTTATGGAGCAAACAATACCGAACAGCACAAGTTCACCCTAAGGTGGAGATTGGCTTGTAGGCTTGTAGGCCTTACAAAGTAGGAATTTATGAACTAACTTTACTTCAGCTCCTTGCAGGAAAATCAACCACCAACTGAATGTACTGTCTTACAGGAAACTTCAGTATGTCCTCAGCCTAGTTATCTTTCCTTGCAGATAAAAACCAGCAAGTAACCGAAGTAAACTGCACTAGGTTTAAAAAAAATATGAATTTATATAGAAAAAAGTTACATCATTAATAGAAGTAAATATTCTCACTTGTCAGTGCAAATGCAAAGATTTCAGTACTTCCAAGATCATGTTAGCGTCCTTTTATTAGAAAAAAACCAATAGCTTACATGTGTCGCTCTCAGCAAGCATGTACATAGGCTATACAGCAAATCTTTACTGAACATATGCACTTATGAATATTTTAATGACAAATATCAGCACAAAGATATCCTGGGAATGTTAAAGAATTCACTACAAATTGAAGTAAAGGGGAAATATCACTTCAGTTTGTGGCTTTTCAAATCTGTTCAGGATGGCCGCTATTATGTCATGTATGTTGAACATTGTAAAGTTTAGTTTAGTTAGAATGAAAAACTTACAGCAGTACCATTGTACACATTTGTAAGTCACCCCTGCTGTAAGTATTAGTCATATCATGCATTCCTAAGGTTAAATAATCCCTTACACTCTATTGTCTGCTAACAATGGATGAGTGTCAGTAAGTTTGCTAGTCATACAATCATCACATTCTTTACAATAACTACATTCATTCTTCATTTGGATTTACCACAGGTGAGCCTCTTTTTGATGGTGGAGGAACCTATATGGATGATAAGACTGTTAGAAAGCTCTCTCAATGCTCCAAACACTATCACCATCTACTGACAATATTCAAAACTCTGCTGGGACAAGGGCAGACTACCACCGAGCAAGGTTAGTGCATATGTATATTCACCTTGTTGAGTAGAAAACTCCTGTTTCTGTGAAAGTCAGAGTTCATTTGAGATCAAAGAAGATACAGACAACTTGCAATCCAGTCTACTTGAGTGCAAGAGCCTTGCTGATAATGTGAATTCAGGAGTGGTCAATCCTTGACATCTTTTCTGCTGTTACATTAAATGTTCTCATATGAAATGTGGAAATGAATCACTATAACATTTGGCTTTCTGGTTAAAATGTCTATCACCTTCACTGTGAGAAGTACAAACAGTCAGTAGAAGACATATGTGTTGGACTTCATCTTTGCATATCAATCCTGAAATGATAATAATACATATACTTTGCATATATGAAGAGCTTACCATTTCATTATGTGATATAGACAGTGCTTTTGATTACAACATTTTTGTAGTAGAAAACACCTGAATTAATCTTCACTTTTAAAATAAAATGACTGACACTTTTACTACACAATCATGTGTTTTATTGTAAATGCTGTGACAGTGGGTCTAAATTGCTCTTCATTTGGAAAAAAAAGGGGGCTGGCAACACCAGTGTAATTTGGGCATTAGATGTAACTGTCAGGCAGAAACTCACATAGCAACGGTTGCTGTTTCTCCATCTATAACAGCTACCTTGTAGTGTGAGATAAAAGGATTGTTTAGGTGCATTATAGTTGAGATGTAAACCATAGTTATTAACTCAGATGTAGGTAAACATGTCTGTAGTCAGAACTACTTGTCAGAGGTAATGAAGTAGTTGAAACAGTGAAAGGTTTTATCTTGATTAATTCGGTGATATTATTATTCTCTACAGGAGCTCATGATCTCTCCACAAAGCTGGTTGTTCTCTCTCTTCTCGCTGAGCATGTCAAGGCACTGCTGTGGTTTGTCAGATGTGGCCTGCTACCAGAATGTCCAGGTAACCAATTAAAACTCATCAATTTAGTGAACAACTTCATTAGATAGAGCAGTAGTTTGTAATATTCTGACCATTCATTTTGAGTTTTGATAAAATAGTATAATTTTTTAAGTTGATATCGAGGTAGACAATCTTCAAGAAATAATTGTTTCACTGAGATTCCACAAATTCGTGGCTTGCAATTTTATTGTCAACATTTCCCAAGGCTGACACTGACAGCCAAAGCAAATACAGTTTGTATTGAGACATCACACTTCCGTTCTGCTCTGATAGTGATGGCATGTGGGGTGTGTGTATGTATGGACACCTTCGGCTTGTAAACCCTAAAAAAGAATTATGGATTAATTTAAAACTTGCTTCCATCTATCCATAAGGGTGGCAAGGAATCACTTAGTACTTTGTCTTTCTTATTACATGAAATGCTGGTTGGAAGTTTATAAAGCTGTATATTACATTTAAATACCAATATGAAAGAAAAAAAAAGAGAGAAAAGACAAGATAAGTTCTTCTTTGATCTCCTAGACAAAGATGGTACTCCTCATCAAGGCCAATTTAACTACCCTGCCTCCTTGCTACGTGTTGCATATTTTCAGAGAAGAGCCCAGATGAAAAAACTCAGTGGGTAAGTTTTCATCCTGTTCCAGCTTGCTTTTCTTTGTGTTTGGTACACACAGAACCTACGAATCAGAATCGAATAATCTGATATAATTTGTGTGCACACAGGATCACCTGTTTCATAACCCTATGAGTTGTGAGGATTGTGTGCACACAGGATCACCTGTTCCATAACCCTATGAGTTGTGAAGAATGTGTGCACACTGGATCACCTGTTCCATAACCCTATGAGTTGTGAAGAATGTTTTCACACATGATCACCTGTTCCATAACCCTATAAGTTGTGAAGATTGTGTGCACACAAGATCACAACTCCTCATGATTTGTGAGGAATGTTTGCACATAGGATCTATTGCCCGATAACTTCCCATGATTTTCAGGAATGTTTGCACACAGGATTACCTTTCCTTCCATGATCTCCAATTGTTGATTAAAACCAGAATCAACTGTTCTGTAGCTCTCGTGATCTGTGAAGAACAAGCCCCTGAATTGTCTCCAACAGAAGTCTCTCGGAAATGAAACAGATTATGTTGATGTCACTTGTAATGTTGATTAAATTACAGCTCAGACACCAGTATCCTCTTAATTGATGGGATTGTCGAAGAAGCAGGCGCAGAGCTGACAACTCTCTGGCAAAGAGAAGATGAAGCAAGTGATGGATTCTATCCTCCTCCCAGCCTACATGTAAGGAGTCTCTTTCTATAATGACACTTGTGACAGGTCATATATTTAATGCAGGGTTGTCCAACCTTTTGCAGAGGAGGGCCACATGGAATAATTTGAAGGAGGGGGCCGCATGAACCCTACGCTCGATTTTTCGATTTGTTGCCCACGGCCCAAGGCAACAAAATGTGAACACTGATAAAACATGAATAAAGTCCAGCCGCTCCCCTCCCCCCCTCCTCCGCTGAGAGAGTGTCACACAAACTGATCTGCATGCAGTTTTTTGGACCCAGAGGCTTCGAATGATTGATTATGTTATCAATAAATCTGCTCACTAAAATTTCGCACCGTAGAGTATCTCTGGCGGGCCGGACGCAACCCTGCGGCGGGCCGGACTGTGGCCCGCGGGCCGTAGGTTGGACAACCCTGATTTAATGCATGATTGGAATCTGCTTAGGAGTAAAGTAACAGTGGTGGATGGCTCAGGACTTAAGGACTCTTATGAATATTGTACTTTTATGGATATAAATTATGTACAAAGGACTGCTGATGCAATAAATATAAATAAGAAGACCAACACCATGAACAAGTTTTCTGTCACTTGTAATTAAGCTAAAAAAGAGCCCTTGTGGATCCCCCAAAAAATAGACACCATGCAACACATACTTGGTTAAAAGGAGCCCTTGTGTCTGAAAGCTCACTTTAAACTAGTGCTGATAGTCGACTCTTTCTTTTGTAGTGGATTAATCGCATAGCTCTTCTTGCGATTACACAGTTACAGTTATGACGTCATCACTGTCATTTTGCAGAAATACAGTCAAAACATTCTCCATGGTGCACTTTATTTGTTTTTTCCTGTCTTAACGTGTGATGTCTAAATCATGTTAAAACATCTACCAAACAATAACTGAACAATCTACAACATTTCTTAAAATCCTTCATAGTAAATCAAAAACTTTCGAATGAATCTACGAGGCTACTACAACTACTTACACTAATCAAAGCAAATGTGTAAAACAATGAATTGATGTAACACCTTGTAGCGGTGTGATGATTAGTATGCAAGAGTTTTCTGTAGGACGTTCAGGGCTAGGCTCTAGCCTAGCGTGATAGCAGGCATATATCTTGCACATCGAAATTATACTACACCGCAATTGACACACTCGATCAGACATCTGATAAATGTGAACCAGGCCAGTAATAAAGTAATTGTAAACATGTTTGAAGAAATGACAAATAATTTGATCAAACATTGCTAGGGATTGCCCTGCAGAACAAGCGTATTACTAACCAGAGCAGGTGCTTGCCGATTTTTAGCACAGCACAGTGCTAATGTAGCATTGTGAGAACCTGTTATTTTGCAATATTTGCTGACAAACTGCTTTAGTGTTGTTTTTGATAGGTTAGCTTGTAGTCAAGTAATTACAACTTAGGTTTTGAGCGCGATTAATCAAACTTCCAAAGTGTTATCGCAACTACTGGCGATTAATCGATTACAATTATCAACATTCTCTGAACCCTGCCTTTGGAATTAAATGTAGGTACATAATATCATTCAGACATACTCAAATATTGTAAACTTGATTATCATTTTGCAGGCACTGTTGGATATTTACCTGATGGAAAATGTACCTCAGTTCATCAAGCAATGCATTGTGGGATACATGCTCTTGGATATTGAATCTACTTTAGGAGACAATGACAGCAATCAGGTAAAGTTCCGCTATTACTATGAGTCATCTAAGATATCATTACACATTGATGCAATTTCTACATGATTCCATAGATTGCAGTATTTAAGCATCAAGAATAACATTAGCTATGAAGAAGGAAACATATTTACCTTAACCTACTCTGTATGTTTAAGTTTTGGTTTCTAATATCCATTTACCCCACATGAGGTGAACCAGGGGCATTTGTTGGCCCTGTAAATAAACCATCTGTGTGGTTTACTCATAGCCTAAATGGCTACCATTAATGGGTTGAACTTGAACAGTGTATTTACAACTGGTCTCATGGATATTAGATTACAGGAATTTCTTTATTGCAAATTACAAAATTACACAATATTACATTAGCAATGAAGTTGTTTAGCTGAGTAGTGTTCAATCTGTGATGCACAGAAAGTTATCAAGAGCTTCTTGGATGGCTCATTTGGTCAGCAAGTGTTATATTGAAAGAAAATTGTCCTATTCAGTGGTTATATTTTGTTAATTTTGTTGACATATCTTGCCACTAGTTTAAATGTTCCTCAGTTGATTCAGCTCAGAGAATGTAGGAATAATTGTTTCCTGTTTCTTTTCTTACAGCTATCTGAGCATCTTCGGAAGTTTGACTCATCCTTGTCCATCCCAATTGGCCAAACAAAACTTATTCATGCCTATTGGTTATTAGATCACAGGGACTTCTCAGTGAGTATAGTGACATGATAAAACTGTTGTAAGGACTGTACCATTTGTAGAAGCAATAAGTTTTGCTGGTTGATGAGTAAGTATAGACGTCAGGTAGTTAGACTCAAGGTATAAGTAGATTGGTGTTTGTGCTGAAGGCTCAGTAACCTTTGCAACATCATGCTGGTGTGTGTTTGTTTTGGTATGTGACGGCCAGATTGTGAACACGATATCTCAAGAAACACAGGTTGAGTCAATGTCATGCTTGGTAGGTAGATGCTCCATTATGTATAGATGTGCCCTATTGTTTGTGGTTCCCATATTCTGCATATTGATGAGTGGACAGGGCTTAAGGTAAATTTCTTAAATGGCATATTCTGGTATGGTGCATTTGATAATAGGTACATGGTCATATAATCAAGAAATTCATTCTCATTATTATTCATAAATGGGCATTGCTAGAGTGTTATCACAGTGAAAAGCTAGTAAACACTATTTCTCAATACCATCAAGTTGAATCAATGTCATACTGGGTAGGTAGATGCCTCATGATGTGTAGATATGCCCTATTGTTTGTGGTTCCCATCTCATTATTGAGTGGGTCAGGCTGAACCTCAAATTCTTTATATATCAATCTATTCAACAGTATGTCTGTTTTAGTTCATACTTGGTATGGTGAACATAGTTTGGTCAAATTCAGTTCAGTTAAGCCTTGTGAAGGGGCTCTATAAGTCTTTAACAGAACATGCAGTCATCCAGGAAAGTTCAAGGAAAGTAGTATTGTGTAGTAATGTGTAGTATTGCTCTAAGCACACTCAAGTGCCCCTTATCCAGTTTCACCCTATCAGCTTCAAGGGGTCAACAGGTCATCTCAAATGGTGGCAAAAGTGGCTCAAGGTGTCAAAAGGTTATCTCCATTGATGTCAAATTGGCAATTTGTTTTGTGATATATACTAGATGACTTGTACATCATCAAAATGTTTCCCAGTGCATGTAAACAATCTCAAGTGGAGCTCTCACTCTATAACAACAGAAAGGATTTGCATTAAGGAAATGGAATAAAAGTTTTATAGTTTAAAAATCCTTTTTTTTTTTTCTTTTTTTTTACCACACTTGGTATTTTTATTGGTAACATTCTTGTGGCCAATTCGTACAAATTTAATGTTTCAAATCCTTACAAGTGAATTAAATGGTTGATGCATGTTGTCAACATGATACCTGATTCCTTTCTGCATATGTTGCAACATTAGTCAATAGATAATCCTCTTTATGTTGGCGTGCACAAAGCATGTATGGCTTTACCGCACTATGAATATGTTTAGGCATCATAACCACTAAACGTTCATTTTTCTGGTTAGTGGTTCTTTGTGTCATTCACATTTGTCTTTGAATATCAAGCTTTGGTTATTTTCCTCATTTTGTATTTTCACCGTATTCTAAAGATATTTTGGAAAAAGATGACTTGGCTGTCTGTTTATATGGCAACATAGAACCACTAAATTTAGCAACCTCTCTTCATCCTGTCTACTCTTAAAATATGCCAATGATTATGAAGTTCCTGTTCAAGAAACTTGAGCATTATCTTGGGTGAAATTATACACCAGTATATTGTCATGGCAACATCAACCATTATGTTTTGCTTATTACATCTTCTGGTGTGTTTTATGACAATGTTCATCATGTTGCATTTTCAGGAAGCCTTGAACATGTTGCTAGACCCAATGACAAATAACAATCTGTCATCATGGCAACATGGAACCATTATTCGTTCCTTTCTTTACCATGGAGAGGGGCAGAAGGCCTTGCAGTATGTCCGAGCAATCAGGCCCTCCCTTACAACACCAGATGACATCAAGCTGCATCTGACTGTGCTTTTAGCTAACGGGTGACTAAACATCTTATTATCTAAAGTCTCTCAAACATAAAAAACATGCATCTGACTGCATGAGATCAGAAGACTGCTCAAGACCAATGGACTGACTGAGACCAATAGACTGACTGAGACCATTAGACAACTGAGACCAATAAACTGACTGAGACCAATGGACTGACTGAGACCATTATACTTCTAGAGACCATTAGACTGCTAGAGACCAATAGACTGACTGAGACCAATAGACTGACTGAGACCAATAGACTGACTGAGACCAATAGAATGACTGAGACCATTAGACTGCTAGAGACCAATATGACTGAGACCATCAGACTGACTGAGACCAATATGACTGAGACCATCAGACTGACTGAGACCATCAGACTGACTGAGACCATTAGACTGCTAGAGACCAATAGACTGCTAGAGACCATTAGACTGCTAGAGACCAATAGACAGACCATTAGACTGACTTAGACCATTAGACTGCTAGGGACCAACAGACTGACTGAGACCATTAGACTGACTGAGACTATTAGACTGCTAGAGACCAATACACTGACTGAGACCATTAGACTGACTGAGACTATTAGACTGCTATAGACCAATAGACTGACTGAGACCATTAGACTGACTGAGACTATTAGACTGCTAGAGACCAATAGACTGACTGAGACCATTAGACTGACTGAGACAAATAGACTGACAGACCATTAGACTGCTAGAGACCAATAGACTCCTAGAGACCATTAGACTGCTAAAGACCAATAGACTGAGACCATTAGACTGACTGAGACCATTAGACTGCTAGAGACCAATAGATTGACTGAGACCATGTGTTTAAAATGAATTGAAAGACACGCCTGTTCTCTGCTGCTTTTAGTGTGTAATTTGCTGTAGTGATATGTTGTATAGCGCCACTGGATACTATGTTGTTCTGTATAAGCGAGCACTTTCTAAATGTTTGTAATGATAGTAAACATCCATAAGACAGTGGTAGACAGCAAACCCCTCTTAATTCACTTTTGGTTCTATGTTGCACTTTGTAGAATGATAATGTAATTTTTCTTGGTATAAACAATTGAAGTCTATTGAATTATCATTTGTTTGTAGCCTTACTGGTGAAGCATTCAACTTCCAGAGAGACTATCACGATGAAACAACATCTGAAGAACTTTTAAACCACCTGTTCCTTGGATCACAGCAAAGTAAGTCACAGCTCTGTAAGATTATTAGTATGAAATCGTTTTCAGTATAGCCATGTCAAAATACCTTAAATTAATGTAACTTTAAAGTTTTGCAGTGAATTATTCTAAAACTGTTTAAACTTGATTGTTAATATTGCAACTTTAATGACTTCATAAAAAAAGTATCATATGTTAAAAATGCTATGTCTTGTTTCTCTCTCTGGATGCTCAGCAACAACAATGGATCAATTGTTAAAACTACCATTTCAAGATAGAGAGGAAGTCACACTGAAGAAGTACCTCGAAGAGAGCACAGAGCCTAACTCTCAGGAGATTCTAGTGATGCATTTATTGCAGAGAGCACAATTTGTGGAAGCAACTCGACTCAACTCTAACCTCAACCAACAGATGATAATGGTAAGTCCCGTAGTTTAAAGTATAATTTATTTTAGCTGTCAGTCATTGTTACACTCAATGGATATCAATGATGCAGAGCTTTGAATCTTGCTGCTTCTGCCGGGCTTTGAATTGATACATTACAATTGCTCTCGTTATGCGTTCTGTTTGGCACGACTAGATATCACAATTATAATACTAGACAAGCTGGTCATTTACGTGCTTCTTTTTGTCGTAATTCATAGAGCATGCAAAGCCTCCGATATCGTTCTATTTCTTTGTGGAACAATCTTCCGATCAACTTGAAATCCTATATTTCCGTGGCTTCGTTCAGGCGACAACTGAAAAATTACTATGAAAGCCTTTATTGATTGTATCCGTTGTAAGGGGTGGGAGTTGGTGGTGGTGGTGGGGGGGGTAGTGTTATTATGTCTTATTTGTTAAGGTTATCTTTTTTGGGGGGGGAGTTCTTTTTTAGGTGTTAATGTTTTCTATTTTCTTTGTTGGGAGTACTCTATTCGATTAAGCCCAAAAGGGTTTCTTAGTTTACTTCCTTTCACATATTTTACTTATATGCAGTTATATTGTCTTGTTCACCTTGTATTACTATGTGATGAAACAAATAAATCATATATCACAGTATTTATCTGTTGACAATTCTCTTACTTTATCTCATCATTATTGACTGGGTAGTCGGCTCACCAAGCTTTATTAGTTAATTTTCCCTCGTTAACTCCATCTAGGTGATATACACTGGTATTTTTCATTTGTTGATATTATTATTATCAATCTTATCTCGTACTAGATGGAGGCAGATGCCGCATCCAGGGAGAGAACTCTCTCTCGTAACATCATTTTGGAGAAGTGTCAAGAAGTGATGCCAGCTGTCCAGAGAAAACTGGCCTTTAGTCCAGAAGTTAAGATATCAAGATCTAGAGGGATCCGCCATGAAGGTATCTCGATAAATTATTCCATTCCAATAAATCTTACCAGTTTACATAAACTGGTCTGTTTGTTAGCTTGTAAATATGTTTGCTCTCCATTTTCCTCCAGTTCTGGTAGTTTTGTCATTGGAAACTCACCAACAGTTGGTGATTTTCCATGACCAATCAGTGTTAAAATTTCTTATGAAATTCAAAAAAACAGCTTGTTTGCAGAATGGCTGTAATGGAACTGTATTGTTTTTATTGAATAATGTTGGGATGAAGGAATCCGAGTTGCAATGATGTTCATTTTGGGAAACAGTAGATAGAAATTGACCATTGTGTATGCATGAGGGTGTCAGAGCAACACAGGTAGCTATAATCTTAGTCTTGTGCAATTGCGTGTGGTTCATAAAGCATGAATCTCTCGTATATCTTAAAAATTGATACAGTTTTGCAATTGATTCAAGATATGTTGGCACAAAGATTCACCAATTACATAAATTGGTAGGTAGTTATGACAATGTGTTTGTACTGTATGATGTCATGCAACTTTATAGACGGTTTTGTTCAGACAACCAGATTTACCGTCAGGACAAATAAGTTTTAGGTTTGAGGCGTCCGAACAGATGAAAAAGAAAAATTGTCCTGCATCTAAGAGAACTAAATGGTTCAAATTGTTTGACTTCTCCAAAGATATAATTATAAAGTGCTTAATGAAATGCAGAAAATCATGTGTCCCACACACTTTATTTTAAGCATCAATATTGAAATATTCATATTATTATTGGAAACGATTAATTTTATTGTATTTTCTTTTATTACATTTTTGTGGAATAACTGCTGTCATACAATTGCTTTACACAGCTTAACAAATTACATGATGATGATCAACTACAATGTCAGAATTGTTTCAAGACCAGTACTTTAGTACCAATGTTGATTTGTCAGTGATCTCTGTATTATGTGGATATTAGTATCAAGAAGCACTCATACAGAGGTTTGAAGCAGTAGAGAATCATAAACTTGAATGATGAGGAGCATCAATGACATAGTTGTTATGTAAACTTCATTGTTTATGTTATTGTCTATTCATGCCTGTCCTTGCCTCTCCCACACTGAAATGGCTGGGATTTGAGTAATGAACTCGAGACAGCTTGCTATGAACAACTCTTGCATTTAAATTGTAAACCTATTTGAAGTTCATTGTTTGTGTATGTTTGTGAATTTTTTCTTCCAGTTCCACCACCAAAACCCTTATCAAGCAAAATAAATCCAGCTAAGACCAAACAGGTGATATCACATGCACTACTTATGAATGGAGTTTTGGACAAAATAGCAGAGGCCACGGAATGTCTGAAGGAAGAACAAACTCCAACAAATAGGTACGTTTGATATTCTTAGGGGAACATTAGGGTATATATAGGTATTGTCTAGGTAACTATTGGGAGTGTAAATCTGAGGTCATTTATGCAAAAGTAAATGATGTGAGTTTGTTGTTTGTGTATTTTCCAGATTGGATATTCTGTTAATGCATGTCACATGATATTCTTTCTTTCTTCATATTGGTGTATTCCATATTGTTGTAATGTCTTTGTACAAACTGAGTCATGTCTTTCCAAACTCATGTCATTTCATGTTGAAACCACTACATATTGGTATTTATGTTTGTTTTGATGTCATTTTGTAATGGATTGATGTTGTAGGGTAATTTCATTCTTCAAGAAACTTATATGTTGCTTTAAGTAAGTTACAGTAAGTAATAAAGTTGTTTGATTTTGTTTGAATAGTATTTCAGAATTATCTTTAAGTATTTTAATTTGAATGCCATATTTGTATCCTTACAGCCCCCTCAGAGCAGAAGTGGACATGGAGCCTTTTGTGGGTATGCCAATAACACACAGTTCCAAAACAAGGAAAAGGTTTGTGTTTTTGTCTTGAACCTCATCTAAGACAGCTCTGAATCTTTGCCATATAACATCTCCCCCTTACAGATCACTAGTGTTAGTAAACATACATGTGTTAATATGTATAATATGTATAATAACCTTAATAAGAGGTATGTTTAGTTAACTCTGCTGTATGATCTTGTTGAATTGCATATGAGACAATTGTCTTGAACTTAAAAACATGCAAATACTATTGCAAAAAATGTTGCTACTCTATGACATGAGTTTTACAATAGCTGTTATCAAACAACATTAAGTCCAGTCTAAAACACTTATTTGGCAATGTACTGAACACATTATATTTGGCACAATAGGATTGGGCTTTGATGTTCATTGCTGTCATTGACTTCTGTTGTACACTGTTTTGAAGTTTTAGTTAGTTTAGTTTAGTAGAAAAAAGGATCAGGAGGGACACTTAAGTCCCCATCAAGGACCCTATAGAGAGAGAAAAAAAACTGAAGACACAAACACTCGACACAAACACAAACACACACAAACACAAACACACAAACACAAACACACAAAGACACAAACACAAAGACACAAACACAAACACACAAACACAAACACTCAAAGACACAAACACAAACACAAACACAAACACACAAACACAAACACACAAAAAACTGAAGACACAAAGACCCGATTACAAAGCTTAAAGTGCTTGTCCAAAGCATTCTTAAAGCAGCATCTTGCGTTGAGTCGCCGTTTTTCCTCAATTTTTCAGTGTCTATCAAGTTTTTATCATAATACAATCACAAACGACAAAACTAAGACTTTCTCATACTTTTTTCCCCACAGCGAACGTTAATTAGCAAGTAATTAAGGCTTTTATATGATTCTGAGAAAGTGTCTCCCTGACACATCGAATCATTTAGTATTTATCACATGCAGCTCTTCAAAACCGCCTATTCAAATTCAACCAATCAGTGAAGAGATGTTTATGTATGACTTGGCGCTAAAAATAGACTCATTCATTGGCATGGTAATCCCTTGCTGCAAAGCACTACTTAAATCTCCACATGGCCTAGCCAATATGCCTTATTGCATTCCCTTGAGAGACGTTACTTTCCTCTCCTGAAAAATGTTATTTTCTCCCATGTTGTTAGAGGAGGAAACTAAGGTTTCTCAAGAGAGGAAACTAACGGGTCCGGAAAATAACGGCCCCCATTGCGCTACACTCATACTCATAGCTACATTGCTTTTAGTGCACAATGCAAAGCGTGTACATAACGTTATTCAGGCCTAACCAGTGTAAGTCACACACTAATAGGTCTGATTGTACTACAGTAACTAGCCTATGTAACACCGAGTGAGAGTGATACAATATCGTTCTCGCGAATGTTACGTACCGACCGGGTTCTTCTGGTTCCATGACTTTCTCTCTTATGTATCCTTGCTGTTTTATTTTCGCGGAGCGACGAATTTCTTGGGTTTTTAGGGCATCGTATGCAATGAGATATGGCGTAACTGTCCCTTCGCTGTCCTCAGCTGATTTTAGTTTACTGTTTACCTTGCTATTCAAAGTACCTTGTCCGTTATACATATTCACAAGGTTCCTATAAGTGGGAGGAGTCTATCGAAGTCAAAGATTCAAAATACGAAAATCAGAAAATGTCATATTTTTTGCACTTTTCGGGAATAGTTTGAATTGAAACTTTACAGTTAGCTTAGTTTACGTCATTGGTATAGTATCCTAGTATTGGAAAATCTCGAGAATCAACGCAAATTGCTGCTTTAAATCCATTGACACTACTTGCTAGTACAACTTTCTCAGGCAAACCATTCCACTCATTCACAACAGTGATACTATCATAACCCTAAACATTGACCAACATTAATATGTTGCTTTTGGTTATTGATTCCTTGGCAAGGGCAATCATATTCTATGTAATGGTAACAGTGTTTCTCATTTATGTGTGTAAGTAATGCCTTGGTTAGTAACACTATAACTCAAAACATAAATGGTGTTAAAACTTCATACTTGGTGTGTTGATCACCTTAGTGAGTACAAGAACAGTCTTGTTTTCAGAGAAGGTAAAGGTTGTTTACGGTCAACAGAGATCTCAGTCTAACCAGACAGCAAAACTGCAGTGTGGTTTTGATGATGCTACATGAATAATCTGATATGAATGTGACACACTAGGCTGTAGGGTATATAGTCAGGATGAACAACATACTTCAAAGTAGTCCAGTATAAAGCATTAAGATATAACAAACAATATACACATTGGCAGCTGATAACCGAGATGGACACTCTCTTTGTATGCAGCATACAGATTGATCTCTACCAAAGACAACAAGTTTCTTCTCAAGCCTAGACAAATATTTTTTAAAGTACTCGCTATTTGGGGACCGTGACTAAAAATATACTCGGGAAAAACGCAAAATTCACTAGGCACTATGATTGCTCCATTGTACAGATCTACAATATCAACACTTTCTGTGAACAAAGGTTAGGCACTTGGGCAGATACATGGTGATACGTAATAGCACATTGGAAAATTATGTTTCTGTGCAGTATGAAATTTAAACTTATTCCACCAATAGTAAGTGTTGAACAAAGTAAATCATGTCGCAGAATTATGAATAAGCAGCTCGGCCTACTGTAATGTCTCAAACAATTGAAAATAAAACATCCGGAAAAATACCTACGAAGATAGCTTGGCTTCTGTTACATTAGGGCTCTACTAGTATACACAAGGCATATATACTATACAGTAGCTAGGTGTGCGCGAGTCCTAAGCCTCACTACTACTTTGAACCGCTACTCTGTCGATTAGCGCGACTTCATACATTTGCCCAATTATTTACCTTGTCTTTTAACTACAGATTGGTGCGTGGAAAATATAAGGCTATTACTCCATTACACTGACTAAATCAAAGCTTTCTTTTATGCAATGAAAATTTAAGGTTGAAAGAGGATCTATCTTCAACTTACAACTGGTGTTGAGTGAAAATCTTTGCAAAACATCCTAGCAGCAATAACAACAAACTTGTCTCAAACTCCTTAAATTGTTGTATATTTTGCAAATTATGACTGATGGCATGTAGCAAATGCCTTAAAAAATAACTAAGGAGATGTTTGGCCACATTAAGTGTATTGGTATTCTGACACGAAACATTTGTAACAATGCTTATTTTTAACAATGCTTATTGTTAGAAGTCTACCTGCATATACTCTACTGTGCAGGGCTTGCCTGCGCATAACCAAGCCGTAGTGATATCTACGGTTAATTTTTTTTTTTCATTGGTTGAGAAATTAAAATATGACCACAATTAATTAGTGAATGCCTTTAAAACTCATTATGTACTTCGTAAGCTCAAACTGTTCCCTCTAATAAGTATTTATTTTAGATTTTAAATGATGCATTCGCAGTATGTTTGTAAATGCTCCATGAAGGTTGTGAACAATCTCTGCACATAAAAACCACTCGTACATAATGCATGTGCAGATAGCGAACCATTTTACACAGTTAATTCGCATTGAGATCAGTCATTGATCAAATTCTAACTAGAAGACAGTTAATTTTCGTAAACAGCGCTTAGCCATTTCCCCAACATAACTATACATCCAAACCTGAAGTTTTTATTTGACCCTAAATCTCGACAATTGCGAAATACGGCGGAAAACTTCAACAATGGAAGCAAATATATAATAGCGATGATTCAGTGATATCGTTCGTTCCAATAGCAAAGCTGTATGTACAAAGAATACACCTTTTTGCACACACTTTGAACACTAGTGACCCCAAATGACCTTTGACCTCCCACAAAAACAATAAGCTTCTTGAACTTAACTTCTAACAACTACATACTAAATATGAGAGATTGGTCCGAGATCCCCTTCCTGAGATATCGTGTTTACAAGGTTTTCACAATTTGACCCCTGGTGAACCCAGATGACATTTGACATCAGAAAACAATAGGCTCCTTCTTCTCAATGTGGGACTCCTACACACCAAATAAGAGCTTGGTCCAAGCTTCCCTTCTTGAGATATCATGTTTACAAGCAAAGCATCACACACACACATACAATGGGTGCACATGGATACAAAATGGTGTACTGTTTTGTGTTTGGTGGAGGTCAAAACTTGAAAATCTGTGTACCGTTCAAGTAATTTTTTTTTCACCTGGCAGGGAGTCACTAACCCCACTGGCTTTTTGGTTTCAGATATTCTACAGCATTTGTGTACCCAGAACAGACAGAGCTTAATTCAAGTGCATGGCAACCTTCAACAGCGCCCTCACACTTCCTCAATCGGACCAGCGGATCAGCATCAAGATTGGAAATGACCAACAATGTGAAGGCCAAGAAAAGGTACCGTTGTATACTTGTGCTATGGTGCATGCATTTGTTATTGTGTTATTTTATATTAGTGATACATGGCTGTGTTATGATGTTATCACATTGTTACATTCATGGTTCCATGATATTGTTATGATATCATAATATGAGCTCAATGTTGAATACCTACCTACCTATGTGATTGTGTAATTAAAGATGTTAAAAACAATAATACATCATTGTTGCATGTTGGTTATGTTATCACATCTTGAGAATAAATCAGATTTGTAATTGTGCAATGAGGCCGTTTTTTACTGTTAATGAACACAATCATACATTTGTTCAATCTTGATATAATATTTCAATCTGCAGGTCAATGGTTGATTATTCTGGTGCTAATGCGATGTCTCTTCTCCAGACACCCATAGTGCAGAAGGTTAGTTATAACTGTAACACTGCAGGCCTGTTTTGTAGGAAACATCTAGGTCCAAATGGTGGCTTGTACTTCAAATTAGGTTGTCCAAATGGTAATAGGGAATAAGAACAAATTCATCATCTGCCATGCAATATTGGGTGAAACCAACTGCAAATCTATTAAACCTTGGTAAAAGTGTATTACATTTGACGGTTCATGGACCAGCAACAATAAAACTAAATTGCCTTAGAGACCTCTACCTCTCCCTGGCAATGTCTTAAGCTTTGTACACCAACCGAGGAAAACCGTATTTGTACAAAAAAATTGTATATTGATGAAGTTCTAAGCTAAGAGAAGCATCATTCTATAAAATGTAGCAGATATCAATGATAAATCAACAACAGTTTTATAATATTTATGGCATGCAAGGGATGTTGAACATAAATAAGAGGAACATTTGAGATAAATAATGGTAGAAATATTGAGATGGTCAGTGCAACTTTCAAGATAGAAGTTAAAAATATCCAGATTAAAATGGAAATTGTGATATAAAACAGGTCGGACCTTTTGGACAAAAAGTTCAAATTCTGGAATGAAAAGTCAAAATCTGGATATAATGAATCAAAATGTTGTGTAAAAGTAAGTTGGCCTGACGTTTCGATCCTAGCAGGATCTTCTTCATAGGCTAAATGACAAGTAACAGTAACAGAAGAGACAAAAACACACACAGAATACAGACAGGTTAATGAGCATGGTGAACACAAAGAGATAGATGTAAGGGGATTAGTAGACAAGGGATGGAGAGAAGAAAGAAAGAAAATGTTGGCAGTGAAAGGGGAAAGTTTTGACATAAAATTCTGGAAATCGTGATGCAAAATTTCCAGATTGACAGTTGGTATACTGTTGTATATTGGTGTACTGTTGTGTACTGTTGGTATACTGTTGTATATTGGTGTACTGTTTTGTACTTATTGGTGTTTCAGGCTATAATATATTAGTCCTCATTCTCATTTCCCTTTGAGAGCATTATAGGCAAGGACCAAAAGTGTGTGTTTTTGATTGTCACAATAAACATGAATTGTTTTGCCCTTTCAAATCGGTAATCCACTGATCATTATCAGCCGTGAGCGTTTGAAATGTTACCTATGCCATCATTGTTATAAGCTGTAGGGTTTTATTTTTGGTCAGTTTTGTAACTGATTGTGGTATTTGTTGCACTTTTTATTTTCACACCATGTTTTGTGAATTGTGCTGAGATTGTTGTTAATGATGGAAGTTACTACAGAAGAATAAATTATGACATCACATAAGAACATGTTACCACAGATTAAATTGATATTAACCTCAAAGTGCCACCCTTACACGGTTACATTAGAACTAAGCTTGTACTGTAAGTACTCTAGATCCAATAAGTCATGATTTTAACCTCATTATTCTTTGGCAAGCAGATTTAATAGCTCTCAGTATACAATTCAGTTTGACCTTCAGATGAGTTTAAACATGTGGCTGCTTCCCTATAGTTCAGTGCCCTCTGTACACCAAGGTCAGATTTTGTAAGTACAATGCCAATTATGTGAGTGCGGAAGCTTGTGGTAAATTTAACCTCTAAAAGATCTGTGTAAATCAGGATCTAACCTAAACAATTAAAACAAAGTTCATTTTTGACCACTGGTTGTGCTTCTATGAATTTGGCTTTCAAGTTTGTTCTGTTTCTGTTTCTGTTTTAACCTGTTGCTTATACATGCTTCACTAACAGTTATGTTTCATTTCACTTGAAAGAACAGCACAATTTTGTCATTCTTGCTTTAAAATATGTAAGATGCCATTCTGTTTAGGTTTGGTATATGATTTATTATTAACTGTTACAGGTAGCTTTAACTGTGTTTCACAGTCCAGTGATCTTTCTAGTTGTCAGTATTCTGTGTCATTGGTCTATGCTGAAACAAATAAAGTAGGGAATATTTAGAACAATTGTCTTTATATCCGCTATCCGGTTAAAGCAACCCTTCACCCAGATTACCACTGGCATGGTTGTGTCATGTGCCTAGTCTAGATTAGGAGTTCAAGTGAGGTCAATGTTAACATGTAGCACAGCGTGGTAAAGCAGCACTGAGGGGTATTTCCGACTGCTAGTCTGCAGAGATAATCTCTATTAGTTTGAAATTAATTCAGCCTTCATGCAGCAGGAGTTACAGCTTGTCTTGTTGTGTGGTGCCTTACCTATGTCACAGCTGATCAAGGAGACCAATGTATCCACATTTACCTTCTCTCCCAACTACAGTTCATCATTATAAAGTGGTTTTGTTCAATGTACTAAAAGGTCAATGCAAATAAATCAAATACCTCCATACCCACATTAAACTGACATGTAAATGTGTCATCTTCCAGTGTTCAATGCACAGTTAGAAGGCCTAGTGGCTTCTCAACTTTTCCAGGTCTCAGCATTTTTTGAAAGTATCACCATGACAAAGTGTGTGCTCTATCCTATACATATAATTGCAAGTTACATTAAAAGTAAGTTTGAAACATCTATACAATAAGCTTTCAGTTTGCTATAAGTTTCAAGTAGAGCACATCAATTATTTTTCAGCGAACACCAAAGCGAGTTCAAGAAGAACGTGTTACAACTACCCCTCAGTCCATCTTGAGGGTCAGACAGGTGGTACGTAGGTCACCTAGTCCTGCCAAAGTAGCAGTCACAGACTCTCCCCTCCCTCCACTGGTACCTGGTAAGTCTGCTGTAGGAGATCAAGTAACATTCATGTCAGTGGTCACTCTTATAAAAACAAGGCTGACCACCATTAAACACAGTCACTGCAATGAGTCATTCCTTCTGACTATTTGTCTACTAATCACACTCGTTACTTGATTTCCTCTTGTAGTGTCTCTCTTATCTGGATAGCTTGGCTTTGATATTGCTTTAATTTAACTACAGTGTCCAAACTTATATTTATTGAATGATTACTTATTTCATCTCTGTCAGAAGAATTGAAGCATGTATGCTTTATGGCTATAACTGTTTCCAGACTAGATTTCATCTAAGAATTGAAGCATGTATGCTTTATGGCTATAACTGTTTCCAGACTAGAGCATTTAACCTGTAGACTTGACATTACTTGCTTCTTATAAATCCTAGTTTGTGTTTTTACTTCCCCAGAGTTTTCCAGTGCAGACTTTACGTTGCCCACACCACCAAGAATCAGACGTCATCTGTCCTCTAGAGGTACATACACATCTTCCATTGCATGCTGTAATCATCACTGCCATATGTTAGGTCAAATAAATCATGCTCAATTGTTTTAGTTGTGTGTGTGTCTCGTCGAACAGCTTTTGAGTAGCATCTGCATACGTAATGATAGGATAGTTAAGATATCGTGTTGCAGTAATCAAATCTAATTTGAAAAGTAGAAAGACTATTCTGATTAATGTTTTCCTGTCTTTTGTTTTGGCTTTGACAGCTGATGATATCGAGCAGAAAGTCACCGCTCCCCCCACCCCTCAGAAACAACTAAGATTCACAGATGACACCAGGGGGGCCACACCTTCTCCTGACATCCTACAAATGTAAGTTAAAGATGACTTTAATTCAGCCGATTTAACATTCTACATTGGTAATTAACTCATGTGTAAAGGTCATGTATGCTGATCATACAGCAGTCTTAACTTTACTGCTCTCTGAAATTGTTTGCACGTGCCATCGAAACTAGTGTAAAACTACAAAGATTGGTGAGAATAGTATTATAAAAGCACGTGCCATCGAAACTAGTGCAAAACTACAAAGATTGGTGAGAATAGTATTATAAAAGCACGTGCCATCGAAACTAGTGCAAACTACAAAGATTGGTGAGAATAGTATTATAAAAATATAGGATTTAATTTGTGTGTTGTACTTCCACAGCAAATCCTTGTAATAATGTTAGCACACCATGACTATTTACAATTGGAATTCTTTGAGATCAATACAAGTGAAAGTCATGCCTGACTATCCCAACCAGAACTGAAGTCCACCTACCCAGATGATAATCTGTTGGATATGGGATATTTAATAACAAGGATTTGGCTTTTATAATTGTTGATATGGTTTTATTTTGTTCACTTAAGGGAGGGTAGTTCCAGTGAACCATCTCCAGAGGAAGGAGAAAAGTCTTCAGAGAAGGGAGCATATCAAGAATTTAGCACCCCACCCTTAGGATCTCCATTAAGGGACGTAGAGAGTAGAGGGGAACCAAAGTTAATATTTGAAGATACGACGGAGGAGACCCAGAAACAGGAGAACATGGAAACTGACAAAACATTTGATATTGCAAGTTCTATTCCAGTTGTCAGGGGAACAGCAATACAGAGTCTGGAGCCAGTAGATGATGCCCAGAACAAAGGGGAGGATGGAGAATCAGAGATAAAAGAGACCAGTGACTTGGAAAATATGCAAGAGGAGGAATTCTATGATGTTGAAAACACTGAGGATCTGTTAGTGGAGCAGCACCCTCTAGATCAAGGGGAGCAACCGTCTGAAGAGGCAGTACCAGTGATGGAGCAATTAAAGGAACAGGTGATGGACCAATCAGAAGAGGTAGAAGAAGAAGATAAGACATCACCAGCCTCACTGGTTGAGCAAGACTTGCAAGTACCTCCAGCAGAGGAAGATGAAATCGCTAATTCTGAGAGGAATGATGAAATAAGTAAAGGTGGTGATATTAACTATGAAATGCCCAATCAGGAACTAGCACCCCCCTTGGCAGGTTCTGGTGATGTCACAGAGGATCCAGAGGAAAGCTTAAATGAAGATGAAGTTGCAATGGAAACAGATGAGAAAGAAGAAGATATCAAAGAGGATCAGGGACCAGAGGAGGAAGAAGAGAGTGAAATTACATTTAATTTTGCTCTAAGGAAGGAAGAACCTGCGGTATCAGCTGAACAAGAAACACAGAGACCAGAACAATTACAAGGTGAGTTTGACAGTTTGATCTCAATGTTTGGATTATTGTTAGAATTAAATGTACCATTAAACTTGCAGTTACCAGAATATCTTGTGTACACACATCAGAAAGACGATTCTATTAAAGTCATTACCGCAGTATTTACGCCCATTAGAAAATGCCCATACAAAAAGATATTATGTCAGTCCCAAATCAAAGAGTTAAATAAAGTGTTTGGCCTAGATCAATACACTCATCAAAAGTTACTGCACATGCTAGAACTAGAAGTAAAGTAGAAAGATAGTTGTAAACCAGATCAGAAATAAAACCTTCAGATTAAGAGTAATCCCTTTTACATGGTAATTAGTAATACCTGCAGGAGAAAGGTAGTAATACCTGCAGGAGAAAGGTAGTTAGTAATACCTGCAGGGAAAGGTAATTAGTAATTACCTGCAGGAGAAAGGTAGTTAGTACTACCTGCAGGAGAAAGGTAGTAATACCTGCAGGAGAAAGGTAATTAGTAATTACCTGCAGGAGAAAGGTAATTAGTAATTACCTGCAGGAGAAAGGTAATTAGTAATTACCTGCAGGAGAAAGGTAATTAGTAATTACCTGCAGGAGAAAGGTAGTTAGTACTACCTGCAGGAGAAAGGTAGTAATACCTGCAGGAGAAAGGTAGTTAGTAATACCTGCAGGAGAAAGGTAGTAATACCTGCAGGAGAAAAGTAATTAGTAATTACCTGCAGGAGAAAGGTAATTAGTAATTACCTGCAGGAGAAAGGTAATTAGTAATTACCTGCAGGAGAAAGGTAATTAGTAATTACCTGCAGGAGAAAGGTAGTAATACCTGCAGGAGAAAGGTAGTAATACCTGCAGGAGAAAGGTAGTTAGTAATACCTGCAGGAGAAAGATAGTTTCGTGATATACATCAATATACATTCCCTTCCTTGATATCATAACACATGTGTGTTATTTTCTGTTTCTTTCTAGGTTCAGAGAGTGTTGATATGGCTGCGTTTCCACAGGAGTATGGAGATGGCTGTTACCCTTCTGATTCCCTACCCAGGCCCCCTATCCATCCATTGCCACATTATATAGACTCTCAGTGGCCTTCAAGAACCAGTCCAATCAACTTTTCGCCAGACAGATTGTACCAAATGAGAGAACCACACCCATTCCCAACCCCACCACAGAGAACCAATACTGAGGAAGAGGGAGAAGGAAGCTTGCTTCTAAGCTCACAGAAGAGTGCTTTTGTTTCTGACCACCAGGTACCTGACTTGGCAACAGCATCATCTCAAACCCCCTCAGGTTTGGGTCTTGGCCCCCAGATGGACCAAATTAGTCAAGATGCATCTCAGAGAAGGACTCCATTTAATATGTCTCTGCGCTCACAATCCAGGACAGTGTCTCCGGCTGTACAACCACAGGGTTTCATACAAGAAAGTAAGTATAGTATTTATGGTTACCTTCTCAGTTTAGTTGGCTGGCATTATTGCACTGGTTAAAGATCCTTACAGTTAGTGGCTGACTTAATGTAATGTCTCATGGTCTTACTGTTCAACTAGGTTCACAAAGATTTACGGTTTGAAGTTGGTAGGACACAGCAACCATTCTAAAGGAATAAACATTCATTGATCAAATAGTTTAACTTGATTGTTTGTTTGTCAATAGATACAGTATTAAAGTAGAACGATAGTGACAAAAAAAAAATCTCTCCTTTTCACATATAATGTAGTTTATATGTTACCAAGCAACATATTTTTTTAATTTTCCAAATAGCACACCG
>JAIPMN010045630.1:0-19069 GCA_020650975.1 Apostichopus californicus | reverse complement strand
ATTCTTCATGGCTACAAAATGCACCATCCCAGATGCCTTAGCTTCCCCGAAGAAGAGAAGGCTAACGATTGAAGGAACGGTGGACAAGGTAAACTTTTCCTCATTGAAAAGGAAAAATTTCAATCAAGTTTTTAATTAGAGACACTCCAAACCCAAGTCTTGACATTAGCTTCAAAAGAGCATGCCATCAGTAGTTCCTAGTGGAGAAAGGCATCATGTCAAATAGCATTTTTGGTCTCACAATACTGCGTCCTTGGGAGCAAAGTGTGATGGCACATCAATGGCAAAACAAAGGAACGGTGGCAAATATTTGTCATCAGTTGGATGTAATTTTCAGAGCATTGTGACGCATTGGAGGACAAAGTGGTTGCCCACCCATTATGTCAAGACCCTGCAATCAATTGTCAATGAACGAGAAGATGAATTTGTGTCATTGATTACACAACCATTCGCTTTAGAAAGGCCAAAGATGATTGAGTCCTCAAAGTGTTCATCATTATTAGCAGGAGTGACAAAGAAGAGCATCATAACAAAGAATAGGAAATTTGAATACTGTGACCTTCTTAGTAAATTTGATGTTTTGTAACTAAATTACTTCTTTATAACATTAAATTGTTTTTCGATTTCTTGAAAATAGGTGTACGAACTTAAAGAGGGTTCGACATGGAAGAGAAGGGATGTCATTTTGTCAGATGTGACTACGAAAAAAAAAGATATGTTGCAAGCTGTGAGGTCAACACGCAGAATCTGTTGCGGGTTTCAGTGAAGGATCCACTGTGGAAATAACCAATGTAGAGGTTGATATATTCAACGAAAGACACCAGTTGAAAACGACCTCGCTCTCTGCAGTAAAGGTATGCTTTATGCTAATATATACAATTGTAACACGTGCCTTCCATAGGTTTAACATGTTAAATTTAATTTCCTGAATGGTTTGACCAAAGATTTGCTCTTTGTTTCATACTTCTACTTCTTGTAAATGATTTTCTTTTGTGTAATGAAAAAATCGATTCCAACCAGATATATCGGCCGAATTTCATGTACTATCCAGCAAAATCTAGTTCCGACCGTCCAAAATATTGGATTCACTACATCCCTAGTAGTGTGTGTTATAGAGCATCGTTAAAAGATTAGTGACCTTAAGATCTCATAATTGTCATTTCCTTTTTTTAACGAGATTGCACCAATAAAAAGACAAACTACCAACCCAAAAGACCTACACCTACCCCCCCCCCCTAATAATAATGTTCACACCTTTATCACTTTCTCCAAACACTGGCCCTCCATATAGACTCACATAATTTCTGGCATTTTGTTACAGATTCTTACCAACCAAGAAAGAAGATCTGGGGATTTCGAAATCGTAGGGGTGGACTTTGAAGAGTTAGTTATGCTAGCAATAATTTCACTTCATTAACAGTGAACGTTCTGTACAGTGTCACTCCATATCATTCTTGAGTGAGTGTTTGTGACGCCCTGCTTATAAACAAGATATCTTAAGAAATCAAGCTTGGACAGTAAACAGGGATGATTAATTTATGCCATACTTGGAGGGTGGGTGTCCCATAATGAGTAAATGAATCTAAAGATTATATTGCTCATGTGATGGATATTAATGAGGTCTCAGGATAAGCCAAAATCAACATTGCAATTACATGTCGTCCACAAGGTGATTTATTCACACTTAGTATGAGATATTTATAACACCTATTATGTTTTTGAAATTGACATGCATATATATGAGGAGGCTGGGCTTAGCCTCATTTTGAGACAGAGTTTGGTATGCATGATAACTCAACAAGATAATGATCGATTAATGCCATACTTGTCGGGTGGGTGGTCCATGATGTGCAGATGCCCCCTTTTCATTGTACTTGTATCATAACAGGGTAAATTGTGGAAACCTTGTAACACTTTAGCTGAACAAGAAAGCATGTATTTATTTCATATTTAGTGTGTAGGTGGACCAAGTAAGTACAAGATACCTATTTTTTTATAGTGGAAGACAGTCATTTAAGGTCTCCGCTGATCAACTTGTGAAAATCTGTAAACACAATAAAAAATAAGCCTACAAAGATCTCGTATTTATAATGTTGGTGTACTACATAGACGAGACCACGAAGATATTGTTCTTGTTATTTTAGAAGTGGACCAAAATTCCCAATGAAACTTCAAGGGAAAAATGGCTGAATAAAAAAAACCATGAGAGTAATATCATAACATTACACATTTTTATTTTATCCTTTTTCGTTCTCTTTTTGACAGAACCACAATTTATGTCATGACTGAGTGTGGCAGTACATTTAAGATGTCAAAAACCATTCTTGAGAGATATGACATGTCTCCAGATGACTTACTGAATGTGATGCCGGTAAAGTGTCACTTAACGCTGGAGGGAGAGGATATCAAGGAGCTGGAACTAAAATAGTGCTGCCCCTCTATCTTAAGTTTCACATTTATTTTTGTTAGTTTCAGATTTAAATTAACTCCATAAATTTTTCTTTACATATATTCAAATATAAGTTATTAATTTGTTTTAAGAGTTTAATTAACATTTAAAGATATCTTTAACTTCGCACTTTGTCTGATTTTAGAAAACTTCGTACGTTTTGTTTTCATCACTCGATATCTTCAACGCCACATTTGATTTATTTATTTTTAAGGTTTAATTCACATTTAAAGGTATCCTTAACTTTGTAGAAATCGTTGCTTTTTAGTCACTTCGCCCAACAACCATTTGGCAGTTGGGCGAATTTGATATCACCTTGTTATCCCTTGTCACCCTTTTTAACCAGTGCCATAATCAAGTTTTCATATTTTTTATCATGTTTTTATGACCAGCAATTCCTGCCTTTTTTAAATAATATAAAACCTATTTTCTTATCTCTAATTAATTTGTTTTCTAACTTATTGTAATTCTTAACGTCATTTCATTCATTGACTTGAGTAAATAAACTTTGATAAACCTGGAAAAACACATTCCTGTTATATTTTTGAGCTCACACCAACATGCTGGTATGAGCTATTGTTACAGTGCGGCGTCTATCACTCTATCTGTCAACAATTGGTAAAACTGCTCCCACTCGCACAGTGTTTGATGGAATTTCATGAAACTTGGACACAAGGACCAATGGGTATAGGGCCATCAGAGATGGTCCGAAGTTTGGGTCAAAGGTCACCTGTGGGCCGTAATGGAAATTTTTTGGAAATACGCAAAATGCTTCTTCTCCTACAGATTCCATGGTACGATGTTGAGGGTTTGTCACGATAGTACTATGGAAGTTTTACCTTCAGTGTGTTCATGAATTTGAGATCAAAGCTCATCTAGGTGTCTTTTGTGGCCCGGGCCGCGGCCCTATATTTTCAAATTGCTTCCGTTTTCTGTGTATGGCCAGTTGAAATAAAACTTGGTCACGACGTTCCTCGGGATGAGGGTTACGAGGGGTGTTCGAAAATTTAGGTCAAATGTCATTTAGGGGGTCATCGGGGGTCATTCTTTGTAATATTTGCAAATATATCAATCCCCTCAAGATTTTGTTGGATCATATTCAAAGTTGAACTGATGATTGTTGGAATGTGTATGAATAAGGTGATGCCTAATAATTGTCAAAAGTTAATTACAATTAATCCCCATTGTTTAAAACAATCTGAGCTTTCACCTTTTTCCAAACTCCTTTAATTTGTCTCCCAGTCTCTGCAGTGTTAGTGGAATTAAAGCAGAATTGGGAGTTGTTATTAACTGTTAAGCTGTAAGCATGAGAGCCCTATAGCCAATAAGCACTTGCCGATTCATAGACTTCTTTGAGCCTGAGGTATGTAGGCAGCCAGCCAAAATTTTGGGAAGGAGTGCTTGTGAAGTGATATCTGCTCAGGTAGAGGGGAGAAAGTTTAATAGAGTAGGTCAGTGGTATTGTTGACAGTGAATAAAATAGGAATTATAACCAGTGGTGTGGCCAGGATTCTGTTAACGAAGGGGAGGGGGGGGGGGTTATCCCTCATGGGCCCACAATTGGTGGAATGTGAAAGATGGCCTGAAATTTGGTTGGCCATAAAGTTTTGTGGGCCTTACATTTGTAAGCTTGAAAAGGTATGAGCTCTTGCACCATTGGTGCTTTAGTTTGTTCTAAATTGCTCATTCATATTCACCACTGTGAAGATATGTTAACAAGAAGTTCCTACACAAAATGTACATTTCACGTATCAGAAATACTTTTCAAATAATCACTAAGATATGCTGATTGATGTCTGGACCTGATACATCATAAACTATATGACCAAAGATGAAATATGCCATAAATAAGAAGGTTATAAATTCTATGACATTACTGAACCTTGCAACATTTGTTGTACCATGATTGATAATTGTATATACAAAGCAAAGATATCAAATTAATAATCGAAATTAGAAATTCCAGTATTGAGATACTGCATCATTGATGCTCTTGTTTATGAATACAATCATGGTAGTTTCAGAAAAGTAACAACTGGGTTTGTATAATCGGTAGGAATATAGATTTTTGCCAATGTCTATTATTCACAGACTGCCTGATAATCAGTCTGATGCCGATTGTCAGCCAAACACTAAATGTTACTAAAACGCGCACGTACTTTCCATTGTGTTTGAAAAAAAAGAAACGACCCCTCTTCTGGAGGATAATTCTTCTCTCTCTCTTCCTTCACGTGTACTTATTAGCTCTCCACTGTATTCTAGTAAGAAGCTTCCCTTTCGGACATCTTTAGCTACAAAGACGCCAGATCCTACAAGTTAAAAACAAAGATATGGCAAAATCGTTACAAATGTAGTGATCTAAACTCATAATACTGCAGTGAAACTCAATTGCTAACATAATCCTACATTCTGCTGTGTATAGCAATTTGGTTTAATAGAGATGGCTCAATGGAAAACAAGTAAATGTTTGGTAAGTCAAATTTGTGCTTATACAATCGTGAATCTATCCTGTGACCATGTAGTTTCACTCCTTGCAGCTGACCACAAGTTTACCAAGAGGGGATGTGCACTACTGTACTCATGACAATGAAGGTAAGCATGGGAGGATACTTGAGCTGCCTGAGCAAGATAGTATTCTTAAATTTTAGTTTTACTCAATTCAAAGTACAGCTGCAGCTATGAAAAACTTCACAGCAGACAGCCAAGGTCCATGTATGCAAAAATCATCTACAATAAGAAGTTGGTTGGAGAATTAATTCCCTCACCTTGTCATCAAATTTAATTTAACTTAATTGCAACATATAAGGCCCAGAGGGAAGGAAGTTTAACTTTTATTGCATAAAGAACTGTACACCTTGTGAACCTGTTTGAAAAGCATGCTTTCCATCCTGAATAGCGACTGTAGGTAAAGGAGTGGTGTTTGATATGTACCTTTAATCTGTCACACCTGCAAAATAAATACATACCTATGAAATCGTTTATAAATATGACAGAAAAACCATCATTATCCTTGCCGGCCCGGCATGCCCTCTCAGCGTCTTCACGAGGGGTGCTACTAAGCCCTGGCATTAGTAAACGGTGAATAAAGGTGAAATGGTTTGATTGCTTGGAAAATTATCCATTTCAAGCATTAACCATATTCAAATCAATTCAATATTTATATTAAGGACCTTTAACCATTTAGGTCTGTATTTCATTCTGCTAAGTTTTATTCTATTTTTTTTTATGTTGCTCAGCAGAAGAGTCGGCTGGCCATTCCAGGCTTGCAACCAAATTTATTCCAAAATATTTATCGTGATCCTGTAACAACTCTGTTTTTGCCACAAATTTCGCGTGTTATGTTACTTGTTGGCTGTTATAGCCAAAGACCACTGATCAGCCAGTCCCGCACACTCGAATCAACAGCTAAAATTAGTAAACGATGGTATGCCTACAATATTTAATTAGCCTCTGGATAGCCCAAGGCCTAAGTTACCCCCTGGCGCTGACAATGACAGCACTGCGACGCCTAGTATAGTTATAGTAGTAATCTACTAACACGTAAGTATACGCTAAAGCTAAAGTGTTGGGAAATCGTAACTTTCGTGCAAAGTTTGAATTGTTATGATTCACAGATCGAACAATACGTCTAAATCAGTATGGCTAGATATGACCAACAAACTTAACTTGCAAATGCCGTAGGTGATTACGTAAAAAAAAAAATTCTATGACAGTGCCATGGCGGTAAGGCAGTCGAGGGGTGAGAGCTTGAGTATATTGTACAGTTCAATTGTATATAAGTCTGGTATACGCAGAGAAACATTACGCAAGCATATGCATCATGCTGTAGCTGCATGTTATTATGCACTTTGAATGAATTGAATTGTTGAAGTTGCCAAATGGCGCGAAAATTGTTTAAATCCATAGCCAGCTATAGGAATGTATTTCACTTGTCAGATATGACGGGATATTGTCTGCATTACATCAAAGGTTTCAGTGGCAAACTAGAGAACGTTTGTCGTTTAATATTCCTAAGCTAGGTACCCTCCAAGCAAGCATCTTCAAGGTCCCGTTTACCCTACCCACAGAAAGAAATGGTGGAAAATGGTTAATTTGCCTTTTCGTTAGCTGATAAATAGGCCTTTATTTTTTAGGAATTAACTGTACGTGCATATACGTTTTCGAAGCGGGGTGGGAGAGGATATGGGACTAACTTGCACAGAAGAAAGAATTCTATATGGGGGTACTATACTTTTTAATTTTTTTAATTTTCTGATTTCAAAGGAATGAATAAAGATGTGTACAGGGGTCAGGAGCCGGGTGCCTCCGGGAGCACGTGCCCCCACTATTTTCCAAAATAGCAAATGTGCCCTACTGGCAAATAAAATGTGCCCCTTTGATGAAGAACTGTCTGTTGGATATCTTAAGCCTTTGTTAATTTTAATATTTTATTTTAATTATTGTGCACCATATAATAGTATTGATAGCATACTACACATCATATATCTTTAAGTGACACGCACTCTTTTTGGAAGCTTCCTACCCCCTTGGATGTGTAGATATAACTGCTCTTACGAAGAAAACCTGCAACTGACATTGTTTAAATAGGCATGTTTTTAAGACGCGACCCAACTGTCGTTGAACTAACCTATTAACCGCAAAAGCTTACAGTACGTAGGCCTACGTGATATCTACGTTTCTCTGCTATATTTCAGTGATAAACTAAACCTAGGCTACTATGTAACAACTGCGACGAGTGAATTGAAAGAAAAATGTCGGACACTTATAGCCCTAAAATGTGACTTACGTAAACTTGAAATTCGGTCAAACAATTAAGACCAAATTACTGTCTTTACGATTGCAAAGATCCACTGACAAACAGCCCGGCAGTCCCCCGTAACACTCGAAGAATAATCGTTACTGGAGATAAAGTCGAAATGCTCGATACCGACGAACAAGTTAGCAGAGTTAACGTTTGAGTTTATCGAAAAGTTAAAGAGACGTTTCGCGAATAACCACCGTCACCTCCTCATTTGAGCTGCTTATTTCGCCGTCTTCAAGGCTGTTCATAATATCCCTGGTCATACAAGTATTAGTATTTTCACCAGTTCGGCCACTGATTTGGGTCGGAAGACTTGTTACATATCGCCCAGTTGTGTTGACAATCGCAGAGTATCTTTCTCGCTGGATGGATTCCAAATCAGACAATAACTTAATTACAATTAAAGCAAGAACAAGAGAAACTATTAAGAAAGCCACAAGTACATAATACACAACGGCCGACATCTCGCATCAGTCCTATTTCTTTTTTCAATTGCAAAGACTGTCTAGGCTATGGACCATCTACAACGAACTGAAGGCGACAAAAAATGAAGTATAAAGACTTGGTTAGCTGGTTGGGCTGTGTTATATGTTAAACTTCGAACCAAAGCAGTAGACTACGTTTATTTAACACACATTGAGATGATTGTGTGGCTACATTAATTTGTAGAAAAAAAAGGCGGGCGATTATCATAACATTATGCATGCATAGCGTCAGTATGATAGAATAAAGAATGGAAAGATTTCTCGTTTTAACAGCTTAACTCAAAGGTCTACACGCTACTTCCATTAATAATCATATTCATTTGTTCTTCCTTTATATCCGCGATAAATCCTCTTTCGTCCGAATAGAATCAAATTTTAGCCTTTTACACCTTTCCTCTACAATAGGTCCCCTTCATGTGTGTTACGTCCCCTTCCTCTGACTGGCAGAGCGGGCAATATTTATAATAATGCATGCATCGAGTGCGAATTGACACGATGAAAACTTTAAAGATTCATCGTTTTAACAGCTCTACACAATGGTCAATAAAACTGAGTAAAGGATAGGAATGACTATTCATTCGAGGACCTAAGTGATTTCTTCTTAAAAATTTCCAAAAAAACACCAGGTTACTTTATTACTTGAGAAGAACACATTGAACTCATTGTACGGTATCATTATATTGAAGATCGATATGCACAACAGCAATGAGAGTAAGGAATCACGTTGTGCATCGTCAGACATGCATATACATTCAGGTCCCCCCCCCCCCCTGTAATGCAAACCTTAAGTATGCAGGCATTAGATTGCAAGCATATACCACAGCAAGTAGGTGAACGTTGCTCAATATGTGACAATAGAAAGATGTTCTGTGGTAAGTTACCCGATGAACTATCACAAATCAAGTATTGTCTTCATTGACTTATGAAGTCAAAAAACTACACAGGTTAAGATATTTGAATTGATTAAGTAATTTCTTAATTTAATGAAAGTTCCTTCATAAGTGATTAAGAAATTTCTACACGCCACTTTCATTGCAACGATACATCGCTCTTGTGTTCTTATCCGCGAAAATCCTCTTTCGCCTGACAAGAATCACATTTTAGCCTATACACCTTTCCTTACCATAAGTCCTGACCATTAGTTTATACTTTGCATGTGTGTTACGTCCCGTTCTTCTTCACGGAAAAGCGGGCAATGTTTATTATATGCATGGAGTGCATATTGTCACAATAAAGACTGACATCTTATACACATCTAGATACGGATGACTATTCCATCGAGGACCCAAAGTGCCCCCAAATATGTTAGTATTTTTTCCTTCGTTGAACCCTAATTAGGACATTGTGGACACTCGGGACCTAAAAATTGCCAATTGGGACCCGAGGTCCTATAACATCAAAATTGTTGCCCTAATGAAAAATTTATAAAAGGTGCGCCTAGGCACGTGGAGTATGCCAAAGTGAACAAAAATCATATACAAGTTGACCGGAAGTGACCAACAAATTATGTTGTTATATGTTATATTGGGCATTTCCAGGTCCCGAGTGTCCATTTTTGGGTGTCTATCTCCAAAAGTCTGGGATCGAGGGGTGCGATATTTGGTCAAAGGGCTGAACTGATGTCACGGTACACCCACCCACACTTCCGGTCAGTTTGGGTCACATTACTATTTATCAGAGCGGAAAAATGCAAGTGACTTGGTATACTACCTTACTGCTTCAGTTTGGAAAATGACTCCCCCTAGAGTTAAGGTCGAAAACCTTTCACCTCAAAATTTCTTGTGGATGTTTAGGGTCGATAGGGCACTAACATATCGAAAGGACAAGTATATATCACTTCCGGTTCATGTGTTATAGGGGGTGAAAGGTCTAAAATGTCGTTCCTTCCAGAAATGGTAAAAAATCGTGAGAGGTCGATTTCCACGAAACTTGCAACGATGACGTGTGACGTCATAACGAACAGTGACGTGAAAATTTCGGCCATGAGGTCATGGGGTCAATGGTGAAGCAGAGGTCAAAATTTTAATTCATCCAAAATCTTTTTTTTATTGGATATGATAAGTCGGACCACCGAAAATGCTCAAAACGTTTTGTTTTCACCTTAGGTCATACCAGTCTAAGATGGCTGCCACCCAAAGTTAACCCCTAGGGTTAGCTAGGGTTAGCATATTCGACTCCTGTGTGTACACGATATGGTTTTTCGGGACATAAATTGGTGTCGGGATGTAACTCGATGAGTACTATCACGTGATCATCTTAAACTTGTGTCAAGTAGTTTACTTCCGGAATGAGGACGCTTTAAAGTTTTATCTAGGGGTGCGTTTCTGAGACCGGAGGAAGAAGCTATCGACCTGTAACTTACACTGAAGACTCATCACTTTAGGTTGTACAAAATATGTTCTGTTTTTTGGGCGATTTTTTTTCTGACCGGAAGTTACGTTATAAAACGCAATATCATCTATTATTACAAAAATCGATCATCGATTGCCTTATAAATAGTATGAAAAATATTTCAAGACATCTTCTATTGATTCTGTGAGTTTAAATTTTTTTCATAAATATTAGATAAAATGGCGGCCTTTACTAAATATTCATAAGAAAATATTAACAAATAATTAGAAAAAACAATCAAAGACCGGAAGCAGATCAAACGACGTTTATATAATCTGTAATTATTAGTTTTAACTAAATCTGGAATTTCAGGCAAATCAGGTGAACTTTATATTCCCGCCGAAAAATAACGTCATAAAATTCGAACTCAGATGACGTCATCAATTCGAACTCGCGCAATATTGTTCCTATAGTTTCGGACATGCTGGTGCTATTTTCGAAATGATCGGATTTTTCGTTGCTGAGATATGGGTACAAACATGTGAAAAAGAGGGTCGATGTGACGTGACGCTACATAGACAGCAGGGACCCGGTGGGAACGGGACTTCCGGTAATAAAACAACACAGAAGGTGCTATCCATCGATTATAACTTTGTCTGATTTCAATTCGATCTAAGGTGGTAAAAAACCTAATCAAATGTTGCCGTCGGCGCAGGCGTCCTTGTTTAGGGTTATTATAAATACTACCGAAGAAAAACACCTATTTTTTGGGACTTAGACTACACCCCCTTCCCGAAAATTAATGCTACCGTATGAGTTGTCTACACGTAGCTACGATTCTTGTCTCCTACATAACAAAAATTCAGTCCTGTCACGTACTTTTAGTAGAAAGGAAGGGGTACCCAACAGTGGTACTTTTTTTTAACTTTTCAAGACAAAAAAACCTAGCGCAAATAGAAATCATATAGACGAAAAAGCCTTTTCCGGTCAGATAATTACACGAAATTGGTGTATAACAAAAACAGGGGTGTCTTGTACTCCACGTCTAATTGAGATGTCGATGAGTATTTCAGAGAGGACAGGAGGGGGGGGGGTGGAAAGAGGGGGTTTTAAAAAATGTGCACTTAGGCCTATATAAAGAACACGTACACAGTATAAACAATGTGTAACAGTTAACGGGGTAAAAAAGTGAGGGGTAAAGAGTTGTGCAATTTTTACACAACGCTGAGTAAAACATGTATATCAGGCGACACAAAGACAGGTGTAATGATTTACAAATGCGTATTGTGTAAAAAAAAAGGACCAGTTTGCCCCTTTCTACCGGTAAAACAAAATACCGGTGTAATTTGTTACACTGCACTGGGTAAAACATTCATGTTACAACTTTGATGTGTAAACACGCTTTCATACCGCGTCGCTGCTTGCAGAACGACAACATGGAAGCCACTAAAAGTTCGATAGTCGTTTCACAATTTCTGGAAAACATCGGCCTAGCGGAATTGAAGCCACAATTCGAAGGTAGGATGATGTATTTCGGGCATCAGTACTAACCTTTTATGCGTAAAGAATAATATTTGAATAAGTCTTGAACTACAATTTCACCGTTGAATGCTGAACGAAAACTGTTTTTAACGGCATATACGTTTCGCCTAGGCCTCACTATTGTTTAACGTTATGACTAAATGTTAGTATAAGGTCCAACGTTAGGCTAAGCTATTTCTAATAGTAAGCGCCAAGCTTACATATATAGCCTTTCGTTCCTCTCTAGATTCTCTTTTTGGCCGACGTTGAACCGTTGAACCATCCTAGCTTTGGCTTATCTTTTAGGCCCAAGCCAATTCTACAGTTAGGTCTCCTTAACCAGCACTACAATGTAGGCAAGCGATACAACCTAGGCTAACATTACCAGTTAAATATTACTTTTAAGGCCAGGCAATGACTCAACATGACTAGCATATCCATTAAAATAAGCCTCACTATGATCCTGCAGTAGTCAACCAAGCCCCTGTTAGGGCCTAAAGGGAAAAAGTGGCAGTTTGAAATTGAACAATTTCATCGCTTTGTTAGTTGTGATGAAAATAGTAAGCTTTCCTATCATGATGGAGTATGTGTGTGTTTGTGCTGCAAAGCTTGTAAACACAGTATTTCAAGAATGGAATTTTAGACTTCTCATGTTTGGTGTGATCGTGGCCACATTAGGGACAAGAAGCGCATTGATTTTTGGGGAGTTCAATGGTCATTTGGGGTCACCAGGGGTTAAATTGTGAAAACTACTAAACCAAGAAGGGAAGCTTGGACAGATCTCATATTTCATATGTGGGTGTGTCACATGAAGTAGGCAAACAAGAAGCCTACATTCCAACTAAGACCTTGGTCCATGGTGGCTTAATAAAATAATGATGTTAGTGTTTAACCTTTCAACGCAGTTGACTTTTTACCTGAAGAATATAAGTTATGTTAATGAGTGGGCTAAGCAGTAAGCACATTGATATATCTGCATTTTATTTTTATTTCACAATTAAATGTTTTCATCCTCTGGTTGTTTTTTATGCCTAGAATAATATGTGATGATTGCAATATCCTTGAATGTTCATTTTACGGATGCTATTTCCTAATGTGCAACATGTCCTTTGTCATTACTGTTATTAAGCTTTGTAACAGTGTAATTTGGAAAATATTTTTCCTCAAATTTCCACAGCTCACAGGATTGATGATGAAGTATTTGAGTTACTGGATGACGAGAGCATAACACATATAATCCCCAAACTCGGTCTTCGTTTAAAGTTTAAACATCACTTCAACCTAAGGTACAACTCTCTTTCAGAAGGTAATAATATCATTGTTCAACACAGGTTCGATTCCTTGCTGCACACGGAATATTATATGTGTTCAGGTCCATGTGCATATGTACGTGTACTGTGTATGCATGAGTGAGTGTGTGATGCTTGGCTTTGTTACGTGGTAACTCAACAATGGGTGATCGCCCTTTGTTACTTAAAGATCTTATTGTGTATGGTGTTCATCGATCTCATCGTAAATATCAGTTAACGTATTGGGTCAGAGGTGAAAATATTTAAATAACAATGATTCTGCACCCAAAGGTCACATTATATCCATAGTTTGTATGATCTTTTTGGTCATCATGTTTGTCAATGTTATTGTGACATAATTCTGAGAGGTGGGCCTCATTTCAGAAGATGGCATGATATATCATTACCATGCTAGTAGATGGCCCGTAGTAACTTCTAATCAATTGTTTTTGGTGTACATAGCATTGATGTTGTCACAGATTGAGGTCTATATATAAATATTGCAATATTACTCAAATAATGGTTCCGATGCCACAGGCAATCGTCAAAAGTATTACTGTACTACAATATAAAAGCCCTGAAATACTGCATTTATGCTGATAGTAATCAGTTCCACTAAATACAGTTAAATAGACTGTTGACCCTGGAGCACCTGCATGGTTCTCAAATGGGGCGGGTGCGGAATATGCCTCTTCCTCAAAAGGAAATACCATCACAAAAATGAACTAGTAGTAACCATGGGTGAGGGTTGCATAGGGATACCCTCTTTTAAGGGAAAATTCCTGATAGTTTCAGTGCCCCTTTGACTCTACACCCCACATAACTCGCCCATTGTCAGAACCTGGCTATGTTACTGCAATATACTACCAAAATAAGTTGCCCTGGTTTTGGCCAGAACTAACATATCATTTCCAGTGTACCTCTAGACTTTGATAATTTATTATACCAGGAATCTTCATAGGACTGGAAAAGAAGATATTAAATAATATTTCAAATCATTTTGGTGTCGAGACAAGTATGACCTGTGTGTGTGGCACTGTGGTGCAGAAGTTCCCCCTCAAGAAACCTGTTTCTTTTTTACTTGCATTGGTCAGATATGCTTAAAACCACACAACTGGAAGGTTACCAATACATATTTCTCAGATTGTGGTCAATATATGTCAATTTTATATAATAACTTGTCTTTTCAGGAAGGTGTAAACTTAGAGCAATACTTGACTCAATTTGATGGACGTACACATCCTTTCGTTTTCATCTTGGGAGGCAACTACTGCCAGCCACAACAGCTCTTCGTCATCATTGAGCGAAAGGCAATGGTGGTAGACACACTTATTGCAGCAATTGACCTCTGCTACAAGGCTTACCAGATTTTAGACCTCTGCTATCCACCTCAGGCTGTGGGGTTATGGAATGCTTTAGACACTCTAATATCATAAATGAAATGATAGTATGTCCTGATAGACCCTGGTTCAAAGATACTTTAATATCATAAATGAAAGTATCTTTGAACCAGGGTCTATCAGGACATACTATCATTTCAAATCAATTATGTAAGACCACTTCTCAGCAACATGGCATTATTTCATTGAGGAGAAGGCAATGGAAGTGGGCCCGCCGCCCTTTGTATTCATTGGCCTGTGCTATGTAAAGCTAAACAGATGTTAGACCTCTATCTGCCATTAACTTCAGGTTACAAGGGTATGTAAAACTTTAGACAGTTTAACATATAACTGATAATTTTAGTTTGTTCCTATATATACATTTTTCTAGTGTTTTAAAAGTTGTGTTGTGTTCTTTCTATTATACGTTATCACTGCTTATAGGTGATTTTACAGGGCTTTAGTTCTCCAGCATGTTTTATTGAAGAACTGTGCACAACATATAAGCAATGATTTTAGTCTCATCCCACATAAATATTTGTCTGGTGTTGTATTCTTTCTATTATACGTTAATTTTTGTGTGAAATATCACTGCTAATAGGTGATTTTACAGGGCTTTAGTTCTCCAGCATGTTTTATTGAAGAACTGTGATAACATATAAGTGATGATTTTACTTTCATTCCATATAGATATTTTTCTCGTGTTTTCAAACTTGTGTTGAGTTCTTGCTATTATGTGATTTTACAGGGCTTGAGGTCTCCAGTATGGTTTATTCAACAACTGTGAAAGCATATATGGGATGGTTAAGTTTCTTAAAAATTCTGTTTTAGTACCTCAACTATATAATACATTGTAACATTTGTCGATGTAAATATGTTAGAATTTTAAGAAATATGACAGCTTAGTTAAGTTGAGTTTCATAGGGTTTTAAGCATCTAGCATGGTTATCCAACACATAGTAATTATACACTTTACATTAATTCTAAATAATACTGCCTGAACGTTGGAAAACTTTCTGAATAACTCGTTGATGAAGTCAAAGTTTAGGCACAAACAAATTGAAAAAATGTAGATTTTGTTGGCTATATAATTGCTATGTGAGATTGATATCCAGGAAATACCCAGGAATAAAATATCATGAAAGTCACAAGGATTTAAAAGTCATGTGTATGTTTTACCTGCTTGATATGTAGCTAAACTCGTCTTTCACCTAAACTTGGGTTGATATTATATGCAAGCCCATAGCCAGTGGGGTCATGAAAAAGCCCCTCCCCCCCACACACACCAACATGATTAGAAAAACAATTAAGAAAAAGAATAGTACATTTCATTATGCAATGTCTCCCCTGCAAAAATACTTTAGCCTACTGTGAAAAATATTATTAACCTATATATGTGGCTGCATTGCTGCTAATACTGTAATGGTATTCACTTCTATGATTTTCATGTTCTGTTTTATGCAAGAGAGAAAATAAAATTTTTCCTGATAAGCTGAAAGTTATTTACAGAAGTCTTAATAAATGTTATCACTTCATTTTCATGTTACAAGTGTTTTATTATATACCAAAGCCTTAAAATTATTGCAACCTTACTTAACACGCAAGCATATGCAAGTATGGAAGTTATATGAAATTGTTCAAAGGGATATGTTTTTTACACTATATTGAAACATTCACAGTATACATAAAATTATATTATTTACACAAGTGTGTGTTTTAAAAGTAACCCCAAAAGGTGTGCTTATATTACACAACTGTTTTTCCCAAAAAAGTAACCCCAAAAGGTGTGCTAATATTACACAACTGTTTTGCAAAAAACTACACAACTGTGGGGTAAAACCAGTGCCCTGCTTGACTTGGGTAAAATTTACACAAAATGGGGTACAAAAGGGAACATGGTCATTGTTGTGCAAATTTTACACAATGCTAATTTGGTCAAATAATTTACAAATTGTGTGGTAAAATATTACCCCACAGTAAGGTAAAACTTTGCGAAAGCATTAATGTGTAAAGTTTACACATCTGTTGACCATGTTCCCTTTTTACACCATAGAGGTGGTCCATTTTACCCCATGTTGAGCAATTATTTTTAAGTGTGTATGTTTACAGGAGCTTTTGGGACCCCGTATCTCCAAAACGGAAGCAGATGTGAACATGGGAGTTGCAGATGTGGGCTCCTGGGCATCGATTAACCCATGTGACGTCATTTGGGCCATTTTTGCAAAAACTATTTTTTTTACGTGAGAATACTTTGTCACAAAAACGGTAAATGTGTATCTTTTCTGGTAGTTCGCGACACGCTGATCATGAATATTTTGGAATTGGGTGTTGTGTGGGGCAAAACATTAAAGGGGGGGCAGGGGCCCGAGTGTGGTGTCTCCAAAAAGGAACAAATCACATCTCATTTGGTGCTACTAGGGGCGCTGATTATGAATCTGAGATTATTTTGGCGGTTTGGAGGCATGGTGGGTGGTGGTGGCATGAAATGCCTTCCGGGCGTTCCATGGCGCACGCTACCGAGACTTTTTGGCTGACTGTTTGGACTTTTTTCTCAAAATGACCCCCTACCACCCAGGAGAAGAGACACACCTCCAAGTTTCATCCAATTTAGAAAGGGGACACCCTAGCGGAGGTAACCTTAAAAAATGGCCGTAATTGGAACACACAGTAACCATGGTAACACGCTCCAAAGTAGAAGGGTCGGGACTTTAACGTACATACCGGGGTAGTAACACTAATTATTATGACCTTTTTGGATTTTTTTCAAAATGACCTCCCTATCACCACGGGAAAGAGACGCACCTAGACGTTCTATCCTATTTAACGCTCCAGATAAGACAATTCGGGATTTTCCAAAACGTATATCACTAATTATTTTGCTTTTTCGTTTTTCTTAAAATTACCTCCCTATCACCCCGGGGAAGAAACATATATATATAGTAATTTAGTGTAAGAAAATAGGTTAATGAATTTTGCATAATTAACCGAATATGCAAATGAACTGAAATGTATATGGCGTCATCGGTATGATGTAAAGGACCAGGAAAAAGTTTGCAGAATCCCCACTCCTAAAATTCACCCCTCGAATTTTCAAGAAAATGGCGCAAATTTTTCGGTGCTGGTGTATCCAATATGATCAATTTCGATCCCCCACCCCCCGGGGAAGTATTTTTTTCAAACATTTTGTCAAGTCCTGACTGTCCTTTTTCATTAGGTCACGATTGTCTACTTTTAGGTCCCAATTGTCCACTTTCAGGTCCCGACTGTCCATTTCAAAGTCCCGACTGTTCGAATGTCTGAACCTCCGATTAGTTGAATTCCGCTTAACAAAATCAAATTTTAGGCTAAACACCTTTCCTTTATAATAGGTCCTCACTAACATTATTTTAATCTCTTCATGTGTGTTACATCCCTTGGAGAGCTGTGAAATTTTAGAATATGCTTGCATGGAGTGCATATTGACAGAGTAAAACGGTTTATAATTTGAACAGCTAAACTTAATAGTCAATAAAACCCAGTAAAACATGGCAAATGACATCAGACACACATCTAGTTACGCCATGACTACTCATTCGAGGACCCAAAGTGACCCAACAATATCACTCTTTTTGTTCTTGCCTTAAACCTACGATAAGTCCTATCGCTCAACCAAAATCAAACTGTAGCCTATACACATTTCCTTTACAATAGGTCCTCACTAATATATTATTATCTTATACTCTGTGTGTTATGTCCCTTGAGGCCGACCTTTTCAGAGAGGGTTCCCCCATCTCGTCGTACCAGCTCGTTCCAGTGGCACGCTTCGGCTCGATGATGACCGAGTCTCTGGAGTCGCTGTCAGACAGAGCCTCCGGAGACCCGATGACCACCGAGTCCCCGGAGTCGCCGTCAGACAGAGCCTCCGGATCTGGCGATACCGGCGCCGGACTGGGGACGGAACTAGACGAGTTGATGGGAGAAGCTGGTGGAGACCCCGTGTCCGCTTCCCGGTGTGGTGGAGGCGGTGTGGGCACGGGGTTGGGGTCTGCAACGACGGGGGAGGGTGAACCAGGTGCGGAAGGTGAATCCTCACCTGGTCCCCCCATCCTTGCGTGAAGCTTCCTTTGAGGCAGTAGGAAAGACATGTCCCTCCTTCCCACAGAGTGAGCACACAACTTCGCTTGGGCAAGCAGAGGTATCATGCCCAAGACGAAGGCAGCGCCCACACTTTTTGTTTGGGCAGCCCTTGGCTTCGTGCCCGGTCTCCCCACACCTGAAGCAGGTACGGGGCTGACCGGGATAACGCACGTGAGCTTTATGCCCGGCAATAAACAGGAGGGAATGTCCTGCTTCAGGTCGATCCGAACCTGTCGGTGCCCGTTCAATACCCAGGGGCCTGTGCGTAGGAGCACATTTTGGTAGCCTTGACAGCCCCAAACCGACCTACAACAGTTGAGACAAGTTCCTGACGCACCTCTAGTCCTACGTGGATGACAGTTACCCATACGGAACGTTCGTATGGAGTAACTGTCAAACCATCGACATTACTCAGCAACGTGACACCCTTCTGCCGGGTCACGTTACTGGTAAAACGTAGATCGTACGTATTACGACCCTGGAGACCCTATTACGACCCGTACGTATTACGACCCTGTTAGTTGGTAGTTGGTTTTCGTGGAGTGCGGACGTGTTTTCGGCTGCTCTCCACTTTTCGTTGACCACACACTGTGTTTTTTACGTTGGCCTTTCAATAGTTTGTAGTTTGTTTAGTGTAGTTTTGGCTTTGTTTCGTGGTTTTTGGTTTTCGTAGGTGCGTGGCTTGCCACACCCCTAGC